>PDHQ01000179.1:0-68301 GCA_003339415.1 Ophiocordyceps camponoti-saundersi (nom. inval.)
TATTATTATTATTATTATTATTATTATTATTATTATTATTATTATTATTATTATTATTATTATTATTATTATTATTATTATTATTATTATTATTATTATTATTATTATTATTATTAGGGTTTAAAATTATTATAGCTAAATACGCTTTTTTAGCTAACTTTAACTAAAATCTAACTAATATATAACTATACTTAGCCTTAGCTTTATTATTATCTAGCCTTTTATTTTTTCTTTTACTTTTAGCTTTATTAGCTAACTTAGTCTCTTTACCTCTAGCTAGCGCTAAGTTTTTTATTATAATAACTTTATTATTACTCTTATTAATAATATTATTACTAATAGAACCCGGCTTTATATTATAAGAGGAAGCTTTTATAGCCTCCGCTACTTTATATACCTATTTTATTTCTTACTTAGCTTTAAGCTAAGTAATATAGCTTAAAGTAATAATAATATTAAGCGCTAATATTATTATTTTTTAATAGCTTTTATAGCTAAAGTTATTTTCTTTCCGGTATAAATATTTAACTTAACTATTAGGTATTTTAACTTATTAATAACCTTAGTTATACTTATTATTATTATATTTAGCTTCTCGCTTATATTAATAATATTAGCTAAAATATTATTAAGAGTTATTTTAATATACTTAAAAATATTATATATTAACTTAAGAGTTTTTATTATTTTATTTAAATTAGTAAAGGCAGAGGTAGCTTTATTTAAAGCCTACTTAATATTATAAATATTTTTATAAGCTAAGGACTAATTTTTATTTTAAATAGCGCGCTTAACTTTTACTAAAATCGCTTTAATACCGCCTTAGTTTTTTTATACTTTTTACCTTTTACGCTATATATAATAAAGTTTAATAGCGTTTACTATTAATAATTTATATATTTTTAGCTTATTAGCTTTTTATAATTAACTATAATGGAAAAAATACTTACTACTATATAACTTATATTTAATTTAATATATATAATATATATTTAAGCTATAAAGTTTATTATATAATTAGCTTTTATAATTTTATTAAGTTTTAAATAAAAAGTATATTTACTTTACTATATTTAATAGCTAGAATATTCTTAATATAAGCGCTTTTATATAATATAGCTTATATATATATTATAAAAAACTAAGTTTTCTTTTTAATTTTTACCTTTTTAGTTATATTAATATTATAATAATAATATTAATATGCTAATATAGCTATTTTAACATAACGGTTATATTCCTAAAACGACCTTTTTTTAAGAAATAGTTAGTTCGAATCCGGCGAACAGTATAAGGGCTTAAAGAACCCCCTAACTAAGGTAGCATAGCCGTACGGCGCTTATAAATAAACACGGCGGCCTAGATCAGGTCGGATATATAATCTTCCTAGTATAAGGCTACCTAAAGGCTCCCCGCGGAGCGTAGCTGCAAGCGGCATATACCCTATATAATAAGGCGCTATATAAGTCCTTATATTATCGGACCCCGCCACGAAGTCGGACTCTAATAGCTTTCCTAAGGCTTAAGATAGCTTAGTTAATTTAATTAATTTATAGCGCTATTACTTACTTATATATATCTATAAGGGGGCCTTAAACTTTCTAACTTAAGTAAAGCGGAGCGGAGCGGACCTTATAGCGGACCCTTATAATAGCTATAATAATAGTAATATAGCTAGATTAACTATACCCTTAGGCTATAATAAGCTTAATATACTAAACCGCCGCGTATCTTATTAAGACCTTAAAGGGGTGCTTAACTTAGTAATATATAATTAATTAAGGGGGGTTTTACTTAGATAGTCCTTACTTAAGGTTTTTCCTAATAAGTTAGTAACTTATTAACTTTATATATAATAAAGGTTTTAGATACTTAATATTAAGTTCTTAGTATAATAATTAATTAATATGTTAATATACCTTATATAGCTTAGAACTATTTTATATATATTTTAAAAAGGGGAAAAACTAGAGAACTTAGAGTAAAATCCTCCCCTTAAGCATTACTTTAGCTTTAGGTTAGACCTCGCTTATACTTAATACTTTATATATCTAATAAATTAAGTAATAACTAATAATTAGAAAGTTAATATTTCTTCCGAAATAGATTTTATAATAATAAGGGTATATATAAACTAAATTTAATATAAAGTTTATATAGCTTATTTATCCTCTTAGCTATTATTTTTATTATAAATTAAATCCCCGCGCTTAATTAAAGTAGCTTTAATAATTTAATTAATTAAAGCTTTATTAATATAGCTATAAAATATATAAAAGTTTTATTATTTTATAATAAACCTTATAATAATTAATCTTAAAAAATAGCTATATTATTATAATAAAGTTATAGATAAGTTTAGAAAGGGGGTTAAGGGAGGTATTATTATATTTACTTTTTAATATATTTTACCTTAGCTATTATTAAACTTTAGCTAATACTAAAAAGGAAAAAAAAGCAATATATATAAAATTTCTATTTATAAACTTTTAATATTAGGAAATATATATATCTTTTACTTAATCTTAAGCTATTATTATCTTAAAGTAAAATTAACTTTACTTAAGATAAAACTTTTAATAGAAAAAATAATAATATAGTTTTTTCTTATAAGCTATAAGATAAATAAACTCGCTTTTTATATATAAAATAATAAAATATTTATTATATTATAGCTTTATTATATAATATTTAATAATATATTTAAATTAATAATATTAAAAATATTATTAAGGTTAAACTTTTAATATATATAATTTAATATTAAAAATCTTTACTTATATTATTATTTCCTTTTATTATAAATTTAATTTATATTTATTATATTATTAATAATAATTATTAAGAAACGTTATTAAATTTTTAAATAATATTTTTTTATATTTAATTATATTATTAAAACCTTATTTAAAAATTTAATCTTTTTCTAAAAAGCTTCCTTATTTATTAAGGGACTAGTTAAAGGGATACTTATTTACTAAGCTATATATAATAATAATTACGTATAGAGAGCTTCTAAGGAAGCTGCACTCTAGTATGCTAAATAGCTATATATACCGCTCTTTCCTTTAAAGCTTATTTGCCTTCCTATTTAACTATCCTTCCCGTTCCGTTCTATTTAATCCTTCCGCTATAAGCCTCTAAGCTAAATAGCAGCAGCCTTATTATTTAATTATAAAGCTAATCCGTAAGTCTAACGTTTAGGTTTATAACTTAAATATAATATAAGGGCTAGACTTTAATATAAGGTCCCTTCCCTCTCTTATAAGTGCGGGATCCGTTATATAGTATATAGTAAGGTTAGGCAAAAGATTTTCCGCTAGCCCGCCCCACTTTTTTATAGCTTTTATAGCGCTTACCTATTAAACCTTTTATTCCTTCCTTTTTTCCTTCTATAGCCTTATTATTATTATTATTATTATTAATATTATTATTAATATTATTATTATTATTATTATTATTAATATTATTATTATTATTATTATTAGTAAGAAAATCTACTACCTATTCTACGGGTTTAATTATACTAATATTTTTTATACTAATAGGGATATCTTAGCCTAGCGAGTATAATAATTATCTTTAAAATATCGCCGCCGCCGCTAGCGCCGCTACTAACTCTACCGCTACCGCTATTACTAATAAAAATAATAAAAATAATAAAGGCGATAATAGTAATAGTAATAAAAATAGCGATAAAGACGAAGATAACGCTAATATTAAGGGCGATAATAGGGGCCTTAGTTTAGAGGTAGATTTCCTAGCTTTTAATATTTAGTTTAATAGCTATTATAGCTACTAATTAGCCCTAGAAGATCGTTATTATTTTAAGCCCCCTTCTCCTCCTTTTTCTTTTTCTACTTCTCCTCCTCTATCTCTTTAAGTAAGCTTTTTCCTTAATCTTACTAGCAGCTTATTATATAAAACTTATTAAACTTATATTTAAGTTATAGAGAAACGCGCTATTAATATTATTAGGTATTTCTTAAGTTATTATATAGAGAAGCTTTTAGCCTTAAGCCCCTTATTAGCTTTCCCTATCTCCTTTTCCTATTATAGTAAGTTTTTGCCTAACTTAATTAGCGGCTTTTTTACTAATATTATATTTTCCGTAGCCTATCTCGTAGAAGAAGATATCCCGGGCTAAGATTCCTATCCCCGCCGCTATAGCTATCGCCGCCCCCGCTCCCGCTCCCTCTCCTTCTCCTTCTCCCGCCCCCGCTACTAGCCCTATTAATAATAAAAATAATAATAAAAGTAAGGATAAGGAAGATAATAATAGTAATAAGGGGGCTTTTTAAAAATATTCGTATTTTCGCTATATTAAGTAAGGATATAAGTATTACGATTAAGCTATAATATTAAAGCGTGCGGGGAAATAAAAACCTTATATATTCTATATAAAATATATACCTTTATACTAAACTTATATATTAGCCCCTTAGCTTCTAATTTTAGCTTATATAATATAGTATATTACCGCTAATATTAAGTATCCGCTAATAATAATAAAGGCTAATAAAGCGCTTTAAGCGGCGATTATAGCAGCTTAAGCCTTAATAATATTAGCTAAGCTTAAGCTTATATATAATAGTACTTTTTTTATTAAATAATTTATATTCCTAATCCCGCTATATAGAATACGGAAAGCTAATTTATCCTATTTAGGAAATATATTTACGCTATCTTTAATATTACCCCCCCCGTAAGCTTTCGGGCTCCGGGGGGTTAGCTAATACCTTAATATTAGAGGAAAAAGTTACTATTTTAGAGCGTAACGCCGCTATTACCGCCGCCGCTATACTTATCGCCGTTACCGCTAAACTAATAACCTTAACGCTATTACGCCGCCGCTATTATCTAGCCGGGGAGTCGTTATTCGTAAAGAAATAGCGTTATTAAGTATTATAAGGGGGGGGGGGGTTTTCCGCGCCTAAAAGTACGCTTTTTAATATAAATTCTCCGCCGGCCGTTTTACTATACGTTTCCTAATAACCTGCCCGTTATTATATATAGCTAATTTATATAAAGTTTTAAAGCGATTAAAAGTAGTAATACTTTTAAGTTTTGCTAGAAGTTCTTATATCGGATCTTAATAACCTTTTTATTTAATAAAGACCTCCTATCTCTTACCTTTACTTACTTTCTTCTATCTAGCTAAGACGATCTTTTTAATTTCCTATTCTTCCTCTCCGTTAATTAGTATTATAGGAGGCTATAAATTAGTAATTTCCTACTTAGGTAAGGGGTCTAAGGCCGCCCTTTTTAATAAATTTATACTAAAGTAATTATAAGCTCCTATTAGTAATCTCGTAAGTTTAACGAGGGAAGGGTTAATAACCCGCGCTACTATAAACTTAGCGTTCTTCTAATTAAGCTTCTTCTTCGGTTATACGCTAGGAAAATTACGTAAATTAAGCTAAACCTTATTACTAACCTTAAAATATTCGGCCGCTTATTAATTCTTATTAGCTTAAAACTCCTAAGTTTATAAGGATAAGGTATTAGCTACCTAATAAAAGTCCGTTACTTATTATAATCGTTTTATAAAATCCTTAGCCTAGCTTTTAGGATTTCTTATCGATACTTATAAAATATCTAAGTTTAATAATATTATTATAAAAGCTTAGAACTTATAAGTTATAAAAAACGGCGTTATTCCTATAGCCGAATAAACTTTACTATTTAGCGTAAGCTAGGCTATAAGAAGCTATTTATCTTAGTTATCCTAATTATAAGAGACTATTACTTAAAGGTAAGCTTATATATCTTAATTAACTCTCTCGTATCCTCTATTAGTTTACGAGTAATAAGCTATACTAAGTATTTAATTAATCTTATAAAATTAGTAAAAATAGCTTTAGAATTCGCTTATTTAGTTAGTTCCTCTATTATTTACGATAATATTTAGCTATTAGTAAAACCGTATAAAATACTAGAGAAACCGTTCTATATAAAGCGGAGCGTCTATTAAGGGTATTAGCTTAAGTAAGATCTTTTTACTAAGTCGGTTTTTAATTACCTATAAGTGCCTATTTCCGCGTTTTATAAGCGGGAAGTTTATTATAAAGTTTATTTATATATATCGGTAGAACTAATCTAAAGTAGGTAATAACTTAAGGAGGGTAGCTCGATATTATTTTTAAGCTTTAGTTTTACTATAAGCATCGTAGTTCCTAAGAAATTAGCGAATATATTATTATTAAAGTAGCTAGAAGAAGTTACGGGTTATAAGGGCTACTATACCTTCCCTTTTAAAATAACTAACTAAGGCTAAGTTATAAATTATTTAGATAAGATAATTCTATAATATATTAAGCGGGGAGGCTAGTGCTTTCTTAGAGTCCTTTATTATAATAATTAGGGCTCCTAGGACCTAAAGCTTATTATAGAAATATAGTCTTCCTTTAGCGTTAATATAGTAATCTATAATTTAAACCTTAAGTTATAGCTTTAGAGATAGTAAGCGGTCTCCTTTTACTACGGCTTAATATACTTCTTAGAAGACTAAGTCTTATAATACTATCTTATTCTAAAGTTCCTAAAGCTTATTATTAAAGAAAACTTAAGTTTTTAGTAAAACGTTATTTCGTAGATTTATAGCGTTTTCCGCAGCTATGCTTACGTTTTATTATCTATCTTCGCCTTCCTCCTCCTCTAGGATATTAGTAAGGTCCCTAAAAATATCGATTACTATCGCTTATAAGTAAAATTATAAGGCTTCTTTAGGAATTATCTATATAAAGTAAGCGTTTTCCTCCTCTATAATTAAGAGTTTATCTTAATCTTTATAGGAAAGGGCGTTTAGGACCGCGGCTTATTTACTAAGTTAATAACGGATCTTAAAGTTAAATTATAATAAGTACTTAGCTTAATAAGCTTATTATTCTAAGAGGTGCCGGCAAGTTATAAAATACTTTAAGTTCTTATAATTAATAATAATATTAAAGCTATTATAACTATATAGTTTAGCGTGCTATTATTTTAAGTATTTAATAATTACTAATATCTCTTTATCGTATATAAGATAGTTATATTCGGCCGCGTTTATTTTTATAGAAAAGAACGCTACCGGTTATTTCTATCTATCTCGTTTTTAGTAAAGATAACCTCCTATAATATAGGCGCTAATATCCGCTTTTAAAAACGTAAGGTCCCTAAAATTCTATTTTACTAGTAAAGGGGCCCTTATAAATAAATTCTTAATTTCCTAGAAAGCTTATTTCTAATCTAAGCTTTAGATAAACTTAACCCTTTTCTTTATTAGGTTTATTAACGGTTTTACTACCTTAGTAAAATCTATAATAAAAAGTCGATAAAAGTTAGTAAAACTTAGGAATCCGCGAAAGCTCTTAAAGGAAGTTAGCGTAGCCTAGTTAATAATTATTTTAATTTTCTCTAAGTCTGCCTAAAGCCTAACTCCCGCTAGTATTATAAACCTTAAGTATTTTACCTTCTTAATTATAAATTTATACTTATCTAAGTTTAGATAAAGCTTATATTACTAAAGTTTACGGAGAACTAAGCGTACCTTATAAAAATAGTCCTCTTTAGTATTATTAGAGTAGATAATAATATTATCTATATAGGCTAAATAGAACTTATTAAGATACGGCTAGAAGATATTATTAATATATTTTTAAAAAGTAGTAAGGGCTCCTATAAGTTTAAATAAGGTAATTATCTATTCGAAAAAGCTATACTAGGTCCTAAACGCTATCTTCTATTCCTCTCTTTTAGTAATTTATATTTTATAAAAAGCTTATATAACGTTTAGTTTTATAAGCTATTTAGATTTAGCTAATAACCGAAAAGTATTACCGAGTAAAGGAAGTAGATATTTATTTAGGACTATAATCGCGTTTAGTGCGCGGAAATCCGTATAAAATTATAATCCTCCCCTAAGTTTCTTTACGAAAAGGACTAAGGTACTTATAAGCGAGCTACTAAGTTAAATAAAGCTTTTCTAAAAAAGGTCTCGTAACGTTTTCTTAAGGATAAGCAATTCCTCCCTTAATATATTATAAAGGGGGCTAAATAAAATCTAAGGTTCTTTACTATTTACTTCTTTCTTAAGCGGTATACGGTAATTTATATTTTCTTTATATAGGTTTAGCTTATCCGCCTCCTATTTACGGAAAAGAGAAAGTATATTATAAAATTCTATTAAGATATATTCTCGTAGTTAGTTATCTATTAGGGGAATCTTATCTTATAACGCTTTTTCTATATTTTTAACTCTTATAGCTTAAATCTCTAAGTATTTTACGGGATCTTTCTTCTATTAGCGTAATTCCTTCTATTTTCTCCTTACTTCTCCGATAAAAGTTAAGCTATAAAAGTATATAATATTTAAGATCTCCTTTATTAGTTAAAAGCGAGTATTAGTAACCTATACTTATTATTACGAATCTCCGTATTATACTTATTCCTTATAAGGGACTAAGTAAGATTTTATATATTATAGCTAGAGCTTATTAAGGATAATTAGAAAATTAAGATTTAGTATTATATATATTATAATTAATTAACTAAAGCTATTTATCTTAAGCGAGAGCTAGGCGATATTTAATACTTTTAGTTTACTTATTATTACCCCTTTTACTTATTAAGCTAGGATTCTTTCCGTTAGTATTTATAAGTCTTATATTAGCTATAAGTATATTATAAAATAGCTCTTATAGCTTTCGTTAACTAATATATTTATTAGTTTTAAGTTATTTAAGATTACGGAGATTTTAGTAAATAAGGCTTATAGTTTAGAATAGAGGATACTTTTCTTTTCCTTTATTTATATTACCTTATCCTCCGGAACGCTATAATATTCTAAAGCTATTCTTTTCCTTAGTTATTATCGGAGTTATATTCCTTAACTTAAGGTAAGATTTCTATATAATTAATATAGGTTTCTCCTAAGGCCTTTTACTATAGCCTTTATAAGGGTTAGAAATTATAATTATATATAAGGTATATATTCGTTCCGTACTTAATATATGTAAGTGCAGGATAGAAGTCAGATAGCACTTTCGATCGGTTTAAGGTTGGGAAGATAATTGATTGTCTAGTAATAGAGATTTAAATAATAGGATTATTAGATATGGAAGCGCGTTTAAATCGGATCAGAATGGTGGTGGTTTTGTAATAATAGGTTAATAATAGAATTATTTAGAAGGTAGGGAAGAGAGTAAGTGATTGAAATTGCTGTCTACTAAGTAGCAGGAAAACCTCTTCTCTAAATACTTAATTTCTTATAAACGCAGTAACCTTTCCGGTCAAGGAGAGGGTTATTCTGTATACTAGAAGATAGCGTATTTAGGAGTATTTTCGGAAGTTCGGAAAGTATTATAGTTAGTTTAATATTCGGCTTTCCGTGTTACCTGTTTCCGTAAAGTCTGTAAACGCCGACCGTGACGGATCCGTATAAGGTCTTAAAGGTCTATATTATTCTTAGCCTTAGAGGGCCGGAGCCTTATATACGAAGGTAATAATATATTATACTAATACTTTTAAGGTATAAAATAATAACCTTAGTTATTTATTTATATAATAAATATAATAAAATACTAGATTTTCTATATTATATTATAAAGTAGTTATTATATTTTTATATTAGTTATTTATACCTTTATTATTTATTATAAAGAATAAAAATTATTATAAGCACTTATAGCCTCCCTTAAATAAATACGTTTAGTTATTTATTTATTATTTATTATAAATAGGATAAGAATTATAAAACCTATAATATAATAACGGTTATTTTATTAATAAAAATTTTAAAAACCTTTTATAAAAAGGAAAATAGTAAAAGTAATAGTTTTCTTTTTTTAAAAAAAAATTATAAGAAGAAAATTTAAGAAAAGCTTAAATAAGATAAAAAACCTCTTTATTAAAATAAGCTTATTTTAAAGATAATAGATTAGCAAGACCGTGGAAGGTAGTGCTATCTAATTTTTTAGTAAAGATATCTGCTATATTATCCTTACTTTTAGTATAATAAATATTTATAAGCTTATTTCTTAAGTTTTATCTTAAATAGAAATAAGTTAGGTCGATATATTTTAACCTTTTATAAAATTTAGGATTTTCTACTAGCCTTAAAGCTATAGTATTATCTGTTAATAAATAAGGTATTATAGCAGGTATTTTAATATTTAAGCTATTATTTATTAATAAAAATAGTCTATTAAGGTATAAGGCTTCTTTATCTGCCTCCCTTAGACCTATAAACTCAGCCTCGCAGCTGCTAAGTGCTATAGCTTTTTGTTTAGCATAGGACCAGCTTATAATATTATTATATATAAAGAAACAATAACCTAAAATGCTTTTTCTTTCTATTAAATTAGAGGCCCAGCTAGCATCTGAAAAACCTTTAATATAATAGCTATTATAAGGTATATTACCTTTATATATAATAGCTTTATCTAGATATTTATTTAAATATTTCCAGATAGTATTTAAAGTATTTATATATATAATATTAGGTTTACTGCTAAATCTAGCATAAGATATAACAGAATATAATATATCGGGTCTTATTTATAAGGCTAAATATAATAGTGAGCCTATTTCCCTCTAATATTATAATATTATTTCTTTATTAGGCTGTATAATAGCTTTCTTTAATTTATTTCCAAGCTTCGAAGGTATATCTAAGAAGCCTATATGCTCTTTATTTAATTCTTTAAGCTTATTTCTAGTATATTTTTCTTAGGTTATTTTTAGAGTATTATTTTACCTATTAAAAATAATATACATACCTAAAAAGTCTTATAGATAGCCTAAATCTTATACTGTTAAGTCTTTATTTAATTTCTATAGTATATTTATTATAATATTATTATTCTTAGCGGCTACTAATATATCGTTAACGTATATTGCTAAGGCTATTTTTAGCTTTTTATTTATAAATACCCCTTTATCTAATAAAAGAGGATAAAATCCCTATTTCTTTAGCGTAGTAGCTAAATAATTATACTACAGTTTAGGACTTTGTTTTAAGCCGTATAACGCTTTTCTTAATTTTAAAACTAAGTTATTAGTTTTAATCAGGTCTTTATAATTCGAAGGAAGCTTTATATTATTTTTATTATAATAATCCTTTATTATAAATTCCTCGAATTCAGTAGGCAGTTTCATATAGATTTTAGTATCTATTTAAGCGTGAATAAAGGCATTCTTTATATTATATTACTTTACTATTAAATTATCTTGTAAAGCTATTAATAATAATAACCTTATACTTTCAGGTCGGGCAGTAGTAGAAAACGTTTCTAAGTAATCTAAGCCGTATACCTAATTAAAGCCTTATACTATAAAGCGGGCTTTATATTTAGTTATATTATTATTATTATCCCTTTTAAGCCTATAAACCTAACGGCCCCCTAAAGGATTTCTATCCTTAGGTATTATTTTAATTTCCCAAGTTTCTTATTTAATTAATTCATCTATTTTAGATTGCATAGCTTTTTTCTAATCTAATTTATTATTACTATTTAAAGCCTATTTAGTTATTTTAGGCTCTATAGGATCTGGATTTTCTAGCGTATATAAAATAGCTATAATATTCTTTTCTTTTAGAATACTATTTATTTCAGGGTAAGATTCGTAGTTTTTTAATTCTTCTATAGGCTTTTTAGGTATTCTTACTTCTATAGAAGGTAGATCCTTTATTTTTTTATTATTATTATTATTTTTACTACTATTATATTCTTATAGTAATTGTTTATTAGCTAGTTCTGCTATTTCCTTCTCTTTTTCCGCTCTAAGGGATCGAGTTATAGAAGGAATAGTATTAAAATCTAGCTATATATTATTTTCTTCTTCTTTATTATTATTATCCCTTTATATAAAGTTATTTTCTAAAATAACTATATCTCGTAATATAATCACAGTTCTTTTATTAAAATCCTAGATCTTATAAGCGTTATTTAAGTAGCCTATAGTAATTCCTTTATTAGCCCGAGGGTCTAATTTAGTACTAGGATTCTTATTTTTATAGTAAATAATACTACCGAATATTTTAATCTTATTTTATTCTTCGATAGATAAAGTAGTATTATTTTTTAATTCGTAAGGAGTCTTATAGCCTAATTTACTATGTGGAGACCTATTATATAAATAAGTAGCAGTAATAATAGCTTCCCCCTATAGATAATAGGGCAGGTTAGCTGTATATAAAATAGCACGTACTTTATCTAGTAGTATTTTATTTATTCTTTTTATTTTACCGTTAGGCTCCTTAGTATTAGGCGGGCTAGTATTAAAAATAATGCCTTATTTTATATAATAGTCCTTTATATTATATATAAATTCCTTAGCGTTATCTATAAAGACTTGCTTTATTTTAATATTATTATTATTATTTTTAACCCTTGTTTTATAATTAATAAATTCTTATAAAGCACTATCTTTTGTTTTTATAAGTGCTATATCTAAGAATCTAGTATAAGAGTCTAAAAACGTAATAAAATACGTATATTTATTATAAGTAGGAATTTTAATAGGACCCTAGATATCTATACTTATTTTTTCTAAGTATGTATACTGCGTAGTGGAAGCTTTCTTATTAATCTTATTAGTTAATTTAGCTTATATACACTCTTTGCATTATTTTACTTGTTTAGTACTATTATAATTAAATTTAATAGTATTATCTTTGCTTTTTAAGAATCTAATAAGAATTCTATAATTAATATGCCCTAGTCTTTTATGCTATAGAAATAAATCTATTTCTTTATTAGTATTTAATATATATTCTTTATTATTTATATTCCTTTTAAGCTTATTATGCTTAAACTTAGTAATTAATCAAGGTAAATAATAAAGATTATTAAATTTATAGCCTTTAGCTATTTCTTTATTATTTATAAATAATTGTACTGTTTCTATGTAAATTAAAGCACTTGTTTTATTAAAGTAAGATTGTGATAGTATATTAATACCTAATTTAGGTATATAAAATATATTGTTTAGTTTATAATACTGTTTATTATTTTTAAACTGGAAAATAACGTCTCCAGCCCCCTTTACTATTATAGTATTTGCTTTTCCCCATTATACCTTTGTACTAATAAGCTTATAGTTAATTAATAATTCTTTATTAAATACTATATATTTTGTTGCACCTATATCGTAAAGGAAATACGTTATATTTTTATTATTACTATAGGTATTAGAGGTAGAAAAAACAGAATTTTGCATCTTTCGCAATCTATCACTATTAATATTTAAATCTATAGATCCTATAGTGTTATTATTAGTTATATTATTAATAGAAGGAAGAAAGGTATTATTTACCTATATAGGGACATCGATAAATTCGACTTCTTCGTTAGAATCAGATTATTCCCTTTATTCTTCTTTAACTTCTTCTTCTTCTTCGATCTCTTCTTCGTCCGAATTTTAATTCAGTTATTCGATCGTTTTTTATAAGAAGGACTGTTTTCTTCGTCGTTTTTCGAGCCGGTTTATAATAAGGATTTTTCATTTTCTTCAGAATAGGACTAACAGGGGAATTCACAATAGCTGTGATTTTTTCCTTTGTTTTCCTCTCTTTCTAGGCTTTTAATAAAGCCTTTATTTACTATATTTTTCTCTTCTCTTCCGAAGAGGCATCCTTTTATTCCCACTAATCAGGGGCTTTATAGGGGTATAGGTACTAGCATGAATCTGCTTTATGCCTTTTGTTTTTGCAATTCGGGCAAAAAATAATTTCTTTCTTCTACTTATAAGGCTTCTTACCTTTATAAGAGGTATTTAAAACCTTCTTAGAAGTAGCCGAAGAAGCGTTTCTTTTCTCTTCGTCGATAAGGGAAGAAAAGAGGGTTTCGAGGGTATACGCCTTTTCGTCGTTTTATAAGGCTTATATAATATTCGTTATAAAGCCTCGATATTCGTTTCGTAAGCTTATAAGCGTTAAGCTTATTATAACGATTTTAGGTATTTCGATATCCCTAGAAAGAAGCTCTTCGTAGCTTAATTTTATCTTATTAAGATAAACTTCTATATTACCTTCCGTATAATATATATTAAATAAATCCCCTATAAGAAGGAAATTCGACGTAAAGGAAGAGGGATTATAAAGGTCTTTTAACTTATCCTAGGCAACTTTAGTATCTTTAATATACTTTATTTATGTTAAGGGACCGTTATCGATAAATAGCCTTATAAGGGCTAAGGCGTCTTCGGTTTTAACGTTGCCTTCTTACTATATAGCAAGTTAAAGTTTCTCGCGAACGAGGGCACTTTCTATACGTAAAGCCCACGCAGGATAATTCTTCGAGCCCTGAAGCTTCGAAAAATCGTACTAAACCTTAGAAGATATATTTCTTAGCTAAGGTATAGCTTATCTATCCGTAGGTATTTTTATTATTTTTTCTAGATTTTTTATAGCCTTTTTAAAGTAAGAGGAATTGCTACTATATAAGTGCAGGATAGAAGTCGGACAGCACTTTCGATTAGTTTAAGGTCGGGAAGACAATTGATTGTCTGGCAATAGAGATTTAAATAATAGGATTATTAGATATGGAAGCGCGTTTAAATCGGATTAGAATAGTGGTGGTTTTATAATAATAGGTTAATAATAGAATTATTTAGAAGGTAGGGAAGAGAGTAAGTGATTGAAATTGCTGTTTACTAAGTAGCAGGAAAACCTCTTCTTTAAATACTTAATTTCTTATAAACGTAGTGACCTTTCCGGTTAAGGAGAGGGTTATTCTGTGTACTAGAAGATAGCGTATTTAGGAGTGTTTTCGGAAGTTCGGAAAGTATTATAGTTAGTTTAATATTCGGCTTTCCGTGTTACCTGTTTCCGTAGAGTCTATAAACGCCGACCGTGACGGATCCGTATAAGGTCTTAAAGGTCTATATTATTCTTAGCCTTAGAGGGCCGGAGCCTTATATACGAAGGTAATAATATATTATGCTAGTGCTTTTAAGGTATAAAATAATAACCTTAGTTATTTATTTATATAATAAATATAATAAAATACTAGATTTTCTATATTATATTATAGAGTAGTTATTATATTTTTATATTAGTTATTTATACCTTTATTATTTATTATAAAGAATAAAAATTATTATAAGCACTTATAATATAAAATCCTAATATTCTATATTATTCTAGCACTAATTTTTCTACTTACTTAGCTTAAGGGGTATTTTATAATACTTAAGTAAGAGTTTTACTATAGCTATTATCTTTCCCTTTTAGCTTTTTCTTCTTCTTATCTCCTATCGTATTTATCGGGATATCTTTATTTATATCTTTTCCTATACTTAAGTTTACGAGAATACCCCTAGCGCCTTCTATATATTTATTTAAGTAAAGTTAGTATTTCTTAGCCGCTTTAAGGAAATATAAAGTTTATTTAAAAAATTAAGTAAAACCTTATAAGCGGTTAATAAATAAGGAGTACTTATAAGGTATATCGATAATAACTAGAAAATCTCGAAATATCGGGGAAAAGGCCTTACGTAGCTAAGTTAATTTTATAAAGTTATCTTATTTTATAAATCTAGCGGTAGTTACTAGGACCTCCTTAAATTTAGGAATAAAGTTATTAAATATCTACTCGTTACGGTAAACTAAGGTCCGGAGCCTATCTTAAGCCCTTTTTCGTTCCTAAATATTACTAAAAGTTCGATAAAGGAAATTAAAAAAGTCCTTTAGGCGCCTCTTTCTACTAAGGCTACCGGACTACTAGAAAGCTAATATTTTCTATATTTTATCCTCGGGAAGATAGTTTAGAATTTATACCTAAATATAATCCGTATTTCTAGCTTTACCTTAAGGCTTATTAATATTATATTAGTAGATTAATTAACTTATAAAAAAATAGAAGGAATTTAATAACCTATCTTACTTAGGCTAAGGTTTTTTTTACCTTACGAGGGCTATATTAATCTAAGCTTAGTTAGGCGTAGCTTTAGCGAAAGTTAGTTTAATAGGGTTTATTTATAGTATTTCCTTAAAGGCGTCCGTACGCGCGGCTATAAGTTACTATATATATTCCGCTTCCTTCGTTACGAGGAAAGATATAGCTTATTATTAGATAGTAGATTACGCTTCCTATAATATAGCTTTTTACTCCGCTTTCCTATCCGCGAGAAAGGCGTTAGCTTATTTTTTAAAGTACTATTTTACGTATTTTAATATTTACCGATAGCGTTCCTCCCTATTTTTTATTATATATTATATTACCTATACTTATTATTCTAATTACTAAACTTATAAGTCTCGCTATAAAGGTTATTAATACTTACTAAGGCTAGCTTAGGATTACTAAAGCCCTTCTATCTAGTTTTATAAGTTAGCTATTCTAATCCGATCTAATTTAATTAATTTATTAATATTAAAGATAAGGGTAGAAGTTTATAAGAAAAAGATACGTAATTCTATTAAGGGATTAGTTAAAAGAATACTTATTTACTAGGTTATATATAATAATAATTATATATAGAGAGCTTTTAAGAAAGCTATACTTTAACGTGCTAAATAGCTATATATACCGCTCTTTCTTTTAAAGCCTATTTGCCTTCCTATTTAACTATCCTTCCTATTCTATTTTATTTAATCCTTCCGCTATAAGCCTCTAAGCTAGATAGCGGCAGCCTTATCGTTTAATCGTAAGGCTAATTCGTAAGTCTAATATTTAGGTCTATAACCCGAATATAATATAAGGGCTAGACCTTAACATTATTATTTTATTATAAAGCTTATATTAAGGTTTAACATTTTAATACTCTTTTATAAAGCTAACTTTAATAATATAAATTAACTTAGGAGGTTTTAAAATATATATAATATATATACTTAGGGTTATAGTCTATATATAGCCCGCGCGCAGCCCGCGCGCAGCGCTAACTAATTATATACGCTTATATATATCTCGCGCTCGTTATACGCGCGGACTTAACTAAGCACCTTTACGTAACTTAGCTATTTAAGCGTAGCCCGAATCCCTTATATACCCCGCCGCTTTAAGGAAAAAAGTATTTCCGGCCGCGGTATATACGCGTATAAGGTATAAGCTAAAATATCCCTTATATAGAAAATTTTTCTTTCTTCTTTTTTCTTTTTTCTCCTTAAGCTAATTATATTATTTTTCTTACTAAGTAAGTTTTTTATTTTTACTTATAAGTTTATTAGCTCGCTATTATATTCTTATAGTTATTTTTTATATAATTATTTTTATTTTATTTTTTTTATTATTATTTTTTATTATTATTATTTTTTAAGCTTTCTATAGTTATTAAGTTATCTTTTTACCTTATTAATATATTAATTAATTAGCTATAACTATTATCTTATATAATAAGCAGATATACTATAAAGAGAAACTTAGATAATAAAAGTATTACTATATTATAAAAGGTAGAATATTTATATACGCTTTATACTTAAAACTTTTATAATAGTTATAATATTAACTATTAATAAGGCTATAAGGCGGCCTATAAAGTATATAAATTATAGCGAAGATAATACTTTTAAAGAAAGCACCTATTCGCTATAAATATACGCTTACGCTAAGCTATTTATAATCTATATATAATAGTTAAAGAAAAATAAGCTATCGCCTTACTTACTCGCGCTTATATTAAAGAAATCCTTAGCTACCGCGCTTACTTAACGCTTAAGTTTATTACTCGTATTAATTACTTATAAGCTATATTAGCTATAGCTTATATTACTTTATGCCTAGTAATAAACTTTTACGCCCCCGCTATACTTAACTAATAGTATTTCTCCGCGCTTATCCCCGCCGCTAATAATATAATTACTATCCCCGCCCTTTATACCTTAACTTATAGTATATTTATAATAATAATATAATACTATTAATAATAATAATAATAATAATAAGGTATATTTACCTCTAAGCTTAATTCCTTTATAGCGTAAAAAAAAGCTTCTTTTTAAGGGTAAAAAGAATATTAGCGCTAAATCCTTAATTAATAGCGTAATAAGTAAGCTATTTATATTATAAACTACTAAGCTAATATTAACGCGTATAAGCGTAAAAATAAGGAATATAATAATATCTTATAGTAAATATTTATAGCGCTTATTAGTTTATATAAACTACTTAGCTTAGGTAATACTGCTCTCGCCGCCTTATAATACGCTCCCGTTACTAATTTATACGCGTTACTTAGCTTATAATTATCGGCCGCTTACGCGTATTATTTATTTTCCCCCCCCTTTTTATACTAAAAAAGTAGATTTACGCTTAATAATAAGTATACCGCGCGTAGCGCGAGGGCTAGATAAGGAGAAATCTCGCTATCGTTATTATTATATATATTTCCGCCGCCTTATAGTTCGCCCTCCCTTACCTAAAAATATACTTATTATAAGTTAACGCTAGCGCTTACTTATAGCTAATATTATAATAATCTCCTAAGCTAATTAACTATTATAAATAATTTTATTACTAAGATAAATAATATAAATATTAGCTAAAAGCTAATATAAAAAAAAGATAGAAAAAGATAAGGGGTAAAAAGGGGGTAAAAAGGTTATTTTATATAGGGGAAATATTACTTAATAAAGATAATTAGCTTAAAGAAAAAAGTAAATAAATATATAGTTAAGTTTATTTTAAGCTATTATAAAAGCGTATATTACCTTATATAAACTTAAACTAATTTAATATTATATAGTAATTAAGATTATTAAGTCGCTTTTACGTAAAAGTAACGTAGCTTTTCTATTTTATAAGGATAAGATAATAAAGCGGATTATTTAGTAAGTAGCGGCCTTTTATATTTTTCGTAATAAGGATTTTCTTAACCTTATATTTATTAAGAGATAAGTTATTATAAGAGAGATATAAAAAGGGGTCCGGCTAGGAGTTAGCTAATAATCAAGAAAATAAAAAATTATTAATAGCGTATTTAATAAGGTTAATATAAAAAGTAAAGTAAATACTAAGTAATATATTTAAAATAATAATAAGTAATAATAATATAGCTATTACCTTATACTTACTTTTAAAATAATTTAGCTTCTAAGATAAATAGTTAAACTATATATATATAAAATTAAGCTATATAAAATTACTTACTTAAAACTATTCCGTAAGGTAGCGGGACTTATTAGATAAATTTTCTTACTATTACTAAGCTTAAGTAATAAAAGCTTAAGCTAGCTTAATATTATTATAAAGGTAATAAGTAAATACTATAGCTTAACTTTTTAAAAATAAGATTAAGGCGATAATTTTAAGTAAATAATTAAGGAGGGTAATATCGAAGCTATAAAGTAAGTAGTTAAGACTTACGCTTATTATAGATAAGTCCTAGTTATTTAAAGTAAGCTAATATATTAGTAAATAGTAAAGTTAGTTAAATTATAAGAAGAAGATTATATAATATAAAATTACTTATATTTTCTAATTTATATATTTTATACTATTATTAGTTTAAGGATAGTAAGCTATAAAGAGGAGCTTTTATATTTTAATAAAGTAATAAAAAGTAAAGTAAAAATAACTTATTTAATTTAACTTATAATTAAAGATTAACTCCTAAAAGAAGCTATAAAATCGCTACTAATACTAAATAAAGCGTTTAGCGTATTACTTAGTATTTATTAATATTATAGCTTTAAGCTAAATATACTTAGGAAGATAATTAATAATAATAATAAGAAAATAAGGCTAAGATTTATTAAAAGTAAGAAGCTTAGTTATAAAGTTTACTAAGAGAGTAGTTTAAAATTATTTAAGTAAGGGTAATAGCTAAAGTAATTTTTAGCGCTATTAGTAATTTAAGTAATCCTTATAATAATAATAATTATAGATAAAATATACTATATTTATAAATATCTTATCTTAGTAAAACTCTTATTAAAAAAATATAAAAGTAATATTCTTATTTAAAATATCCTATTATAAAGGAGTTATATATTTATTAGATAAGTATAATAATAAAAAGTTTTTACTTAGGAACTTAAAGATAGCCTTAAAACTATAATTACTTATAAGTAAAGAGGGAGTAATTTATAATCTACTTATAAGTGCTAGCCTCTAGCGGAAATTTCTAAGTAAAGGAATAGATCGCTTAGTAGCGGATATTATAAAGTAAATTAATATAAAAAGCTACTAACTAAAGTCCTTATAAGGTTTTATTTTTAAAAAAAGCTAAGGTATTAAAGGTAAAAGGCTAAGTAAAAAGGGTATTAGGCGGGGCTAAGCTAGACTAAACTAGATATAACTTAAAAAAATAAATAGAAATAAGCTATATAATCTAGCTATAACGGTCCTTTATATTACGGTATTCCTACTCCTTTTAAGAGAGAGTATCTAGCCGGGACGCTTATATACTAAAATAATATTAAAGTTAGAAATTAAAAAAAGTAAGTATCTTAGCTTAACGCGCTTAATATTCCGTTATCGCTTTAAGCGTAGTAAAATACTTAAGGGCCTTATAATTAGTTAAAATCGAAAATAGCTAGGCTATACTATATAGCTTAATAAACTACGCTTTAAGGTAGGAAATAATAATAAAAAGATTTTTATTATAGATTATATAATTTCGCTCCGCGGGGAGAAGTTTCTTAAAATAATATATAATTAGCTAAAAAATATAGTCCGCGCTAACTTAGGATAAGTAGCTATTTATAGCCTTACCGGAGTAATTAGCTTTTATAATTATATTATAATTAAGGTTTTACTAGGCGAGAATAAAAGCTAATATAAAGGTAAATAAAAATATATTAAAAGTTAACTAATACTTATTAGTTTAATAAAAAAGGGCGCCTTACTTTATAAAGTTAATAAGCGGGGCTATAAAATTAAAGAAATAAAATATAAAATTATAGTAAAAGTTAGTAAACTTTAGAAAATTATAAACGCCTTAAATATAAGTTAGCGCCTCCTATTTAAAAATAGTAGAAACCTTAATAAGGTCCGGTTTTACTTTTTTACTAATATAAATAATAAAACTTAAATACTTAACCTTATAAATAGTAAAGTTATACTTATTAAAATTAAGGAAAAGCTTAGCTTAGCAGAGATATAATAATATAATATATATTTTACGCTAATAATTAAAATATAAGCTACTTAAGTAAATAAAAATATTATCTAAGTATATTATAATAAAGTCCCTTAAGAAATCGCTTAAAGTAATATTAATATAATATTAAAATATAGTAGGGGTACTTATAAGACTAAAAAGGTAAATAAGGTACTTAAAGAGGCTAAACTATATACGGAAAGTAATTAGATATTTATTACTTTTTATAATATATAGCTTATAAAAAGTAATATAAATATTAAGCTTTATAAATTAGTAGGCGCTAAAAAGGCTATAAAGTATCTTCTTAATAAGGGGAAAAAAGTACTAGTTTTACTTTATTATTTTATTTAAAGCGCGATAATTAATATAGAAATACTACCTATTACTAAGCTTTTTAGTAAGTAAAATAAAAGCGGTAGCGGATAAAAAGCTAGCGTAAATTTACCTTTTATCTATTAAGTTAATAATCTATTTACAAACTTTAAGAAAATATTTATAAAGTATATTATAAAGTAGCCCCTAAAGTAAGGGAGGTAAAAAGCCGTTAAGCTATTAGCAAAGCCAGATATAATAATTATAATTACCGCGGTAAGGGGGTAAGACGCTCGCCTTCTCTTTATTAAAAAGGTCGGCGAAATCTAACGCCTTAAGAGGTAAAGAGGGGGTTTTAGTTAAGGAGGATATAATAATATATAAAACGTAAAAAAAATCCCGAAAACTAATAATAAGGAACTAATAGCTTATCCGCTACTAAGACTTATATTAAATAAAGACTATAAAGATAAAACTAAAAATAGCTATAATAAAGTAATTAACTTACTAAGATTTAAAATAAAGGATAACTAAATTACTAATAAAGTATATTTTAACCTCCCGCTTACTAAAGTATAGTAAGATATTATTATACGCTACTTAAGGAGAGCTAAGAATTAAATCTTAAGTAAAGCTTAAGATTAAATATATTATAATAAGCGATTATTAGCTATTAATATTAGCTATAAAGCGAATAAAATAGCGGATAGATAAGTATAGCTTAAAGCGTATATTATATTAATAGTATATTTATATTATAATATAAATTACTTATAAATAAGGGAGGGAAATCCGCTTAAGCTAATAGCGCTAAATAAAAAATTCGCTTATAATAGTATAGTAATTATAGCTACTATCCGCTTACGTAGTAATAAAAAATATAAAATTTATTAATATAAGGAAAAGGAGAGAAAGTAAGTTTATATTTTAATTAATATTTATAAAATAATTATTTAATATTTTATAAGCTATAATACCGCGCGAATCCTCCTCTTATAAAAAACTTAGTATAAAGGGGACTTATTTCCTTAATCTAAAGCGGGGTCCTCCTCCTTTTTTATAATATTAGCGAAATAAACTAAAGATATTAGAGGTAAAAAGTTAAGCTTATACTTATATAAAAAATAGCTAATATTATTATAGTAAAGGTAATAGCTATTAACGCGTTATTTTGCGATTTTATTATTATTAACTTAGGCCGCCTAGCGATAGTTCTTATTACCGCGGCTAAACTAGCTATAAGAAAAAAGACCGCCGCGCTTACTAAAATATAGCTAAATATTAGTTTAATATATATTAATTATCGAAATATTTAAAAATAGCTTAAAAGTATAAGGTAAAAATACTTAGCTTTTACTTTTAAAGTAAAATAACTTAATATTTATAATAATAGCGCGGATTTATATAATAATAATAATATACTTAATTAAGAGAATATTACGCCTTATATAATATTAGCAAAAAGCTAAGGTAAAAGTATAATAAAAGCGTATAATTTTAATTTTATTAGCTTACTTAATATTATCTGCTAAAATAAGCTTAGCTTTAAAATAAATAAAGAAGTTAAAAAAGAACTTAGAAATACCTTATATAAGGTACTTTAGCTCCGTTATAATAGTTTAGCGCTAGTAGGGGTTAGTAAATATAATATTAAAGTAACCTAAGAAGTAATTAAGGTTATACTTATACTCGCCGCTTTACTCGAAGAACGGGGCTATTTTAGCTTAAATAATAAAAAAAAGGTATTAATATAAAAATACTTACCGGTTATAAGTATTACTAATAAAAGCCTAATTTACTTATAGCTTATAAAATATAAGGGAGCGCTATATTAGAAAGAGATTCTTATTACTATTAAATAAAAACCTAATTAGTAGCAGCTTATAATAAAAATATAACTACTATTATTTAAGTAGTTATATAAACTTATATTATCAGCGTATAAAGTTTTATAATTTTATAATTATAGCTTATTACTCTAAAAACTAAGCGATAATAGCTTATTAAGTATTAGTATTATTTATAGTTAAAGTTAATTTATTATTAAAGTCTAATATTTTAATACTCTTATATAAAGCTAACTCTAATTAATATAAATTAACTTAGGAGGTTCTAAGGTATATATAGTATACGTACTTAAGGTTATAATCTATATATAGCTTACGCGTAGCCCGCGCGCGGCGCTAACTAATTATATACGCTTATATATATCCCGCGCCTATCGTGCGCGCAGACTTAACTAAGCACCTTTACGTAACTTAGCTATTTAGGCGTAGCTCGAATCCCTTATAGCTTACGCTAATACTTTTTTTATAATAAGAGTATAATCTTTACTAATTAAATATACTTTTTCTCTAAAAGTAATATAAAGCTATTTTAAATTAAACTAAAGCTTATAAATAATATTTTAAAATATTATTATAATATTACCGCTAGGTAATTTCCTTATTATAAAAGCTTAGCTTTACTTATAAAATTTATAATTAATATTTATTATAATTATTCTAAAGCTTTAAACTTAAAATAAAATAGTAATAAAGTTAAATTAAATTATAAGCTATTATTTATATTATTTAAGAATTTATTTCTTAATAGTTTTTTTTAACGCTTTAGCTATAGTTATAGCTTATATTAAAAAAGTTTTATTTCCCTTTAAGCTATAAAAAAAAGAGAAAACTATAGCTATAATAGCTAAAAAGATATTATTAATTAAAAGAATTAAAGTAAAAGGTATACCTTCCTAAACTCTCTTAATCTTTAATATTTATTTAATAATTATTTATATAAAAATAAAAGTATTTTCTAAAATAATCTTATAAATATTTACCTTAGCTTTTAATAAAATAATAAATATAATAAACTTTTAAGTTAAAAATTATTATAATTCGAAATAAAGCTATATTTTAAGTAAAAGATTTTATAATTATAATTAATTTATATAATATTACCCTCCCTCTTAGAGTTATTTTAAGCGCAGCTTATTATTATTATAAGGTAATAGAGAGAGTAAAGTCCGCTTATAATATAAAAATAAAAAGTTTATATATATATTACTATAAGCGCGGATTTTATAAAATATATAAAAAATATTAAATATTCTATTAATATTAGTTAAGAGTTAAACTAATAATTAGCTATATATTATATTTAATTATATAAAAAGTATAATTATACCCGCAATAGGTACGCACTTAGAAATAATAGTAAGTTACTTATAAATTCGTAATTAGCTTAAAAGTTTAGCTTAAGGTTATAGCGCTCCCGCCCCTTAACTAAAGTAATAGTAAATGTAAAGGGAGAAAGCGTAATAAGAGGAATCTAAATAACTTTTAAGCGCGACTAGGCGTAAAGCTAGCCGAATCTGCCTATAATCTAGTTAATAATAAATAAAATATAAGAAACTTATAGGAACCTTTTTAAGTCCTCTCTAATATTTTAATAAAATAGCTTTATATAACTTTATTAAGCCTCGCTTTAGTGGATTTATTTTAACTAATTTAAGCTATAATAAAATAATATATAGACTAATTTAAATAGAAATTAAAACGCGCAGAATTAGCTAAAACTAAAGCTTTATATATAAAAAATATTAAGTATATTATTATTAAAACCTTATAAGAAGTAATTTTTATAGATATTACTAGTAAATTAAATATCGAAGATATAAATATAAGTTATATTAGCTTTATAACCTTATCTTAAACTTAAGAAATAAATCTTACTTTAATATTAAAAGGAAATTATTATATATTTTAATAATATCTTAGATAATATTACTAATAAGATACTTAAAAATATAATATAAGCTATTAATTATATTTTAAAGATAATCTTTTACTTAGCTATCCGCCGCCTTAATAGTAAAGATATAGCTATTATATTTAACTTTAATATTATAAAGTTTACTTAAGACTTTTTTTAAGTTAAGATTTTTTTTAAATTAGATATTATTATTACTAACTGCTTATATAATATTATTATTAAAAGGCTTTCTTTTATTTTAATTATAAAAGATTAGGATAATCTTATTATAAAAATTATATAAGTTAATAAAGTTACTATTACTAAGCTTAGAGCTTTAAAATCTATATTAGGAGCTACTTAGATAGTAATTATTATTAAACTAATTTACCTTACTAATTATTAAATATTATCTCTCTATACCCCTTTATATTTACTATACGATATATATATAAAAGATAGCACGGATATAGGGAAGCCTCTAATAAAATATATATTATTACCTAAATCGTGCCTTATACGACTTAGGAGGTAGGAGGTAGCTTAAATAAGAAGAAGGAGGGTATAGAAGTAGAGTATTATCTAGCTATATAGCCGCTTTTCCTTATACGATAAAGAAAAGGTATCTATCTCTAATTATACTTAATTTAAGTTACCTTTACTTTCTCTTACTTATACGTATATATAAAGACTACTTAATATTAATTAGTAGTTATATTAGTTATTATTAGTTAACTATAAATTAGCTAGAGTAATAAAATAGGTATTATACGATATCGAAAAGCCCCTATACCCGCTATTAACTAATACTTATATTTTTACCTTACTTTTTAATATTAGTTCTTACTAAAGAGCTATTTTTACCTAGTGCTACTATTAAGACTAAAAGATTAAAGTAATATATAATACCTAATAATAATAAAATTCTTACCGAAAAGCTATATTTAGCTCGGTACTTTTTGCTAGTTATACGATATTACCTTTAATAGCGTTCCGGAAACGTAATAATAATAATATAGCTTCTATAACCTTAGAAATTAAATAAGAAATAGTAAATACGTTAATTATAATAATAATAATAAACGAGATTTTAGCTTTATATAACGAAATAATAGAAGGAAGCGAAATTAACCCTTATATCTAAACTTAAAGTATAAACCTAGTCTATTAGGATATATAACCTAACCTTATATAACCTCCCGATAAGGTCGAATTAATAATATTTATTACTTAGCAGATATATAATATTATTTACTTTAACTTTTATAAGGATAACTTTCTTTATACGATTTAATCGGAATTTTAAGGATAGACTTACTACTAGCTAAAATATATTTACCGTATATTCTTAAAAAAACTAACTTAAATTATAGTTATATAATATATCCCGCTTATTAAAAACGGCATATTAATTAAACGCTTTATATAACTCCTTAAGATTAAACTAGAAGATATTTTACCTCTTAACTTATAAGAAGCCCCTTCTATATAGTTAAACTACCCCCTCTTTTCTAAACTAACTTTTCTAAATTATATAATATAAGCTTTATACTTAGTATAGCCCCCTAAGTTAAGATATATCTTAATATAGCTATTACGAAGTATTTTAGCTAAACCCCTATTTTATATAACTTATACGTAGGAGTTAACTACTCTATATAACTTAAATATATAGCTATTTTTAGTAACCTTAACTTAAACCCTCTTAGAACTAATAAATTAAGCCTTAATAAGTATAATATAAGTTTATATATTACTATTAATATAAAAAATAGTAAATAAACTAATTTTCTTAGATAAGGTTATTACTTTCCTTAAAAGTTAGCAAAAAAATTAGAATTATATAAGGCGGCTATACGATATACTAATCGATAAGGCTAGGATTTTTATTAGCTATTACTCCTATATTAGTATAACGAAAGATTAATTTTACGCTATTTTTCTAAATATCTTTTTAAATAAAGCTTAGGACTATTATTTATATTTTATTAGATTAGATAAATAATAAGATAAAATTTATATTTTTTTAGATATATACTTTAATATTTATATAAACTATTCGTTATATTAGATAAATTAAACTATTTTTTCTTTTAATATCGTATAATAAAAAAACCCTAATAAAACTATAATAAATTTACTTAATACCCTTTTTAATAAACTTCGACTTATTTAATAAGCTTTTAAACCCGACTATTAAGGAGAAAAGTAACTTTTTATTACTATCGTACGAGCTTATTATAGCGTTTTAAAACTTAAATTAGCTATAATATTTTAAGATATATTATATAAAATATTTATTAATTACCTTTATTCCTCCCTTACTATCGCTATAGATAAAACTACTAACTAGTTCTTTATTAAATAACGCTACTTTAATTATAATAAATATCGTACAAACCCCGGATAATCTTTTTTTACTCCTCGCTAATAATAATCGCCCCTTATATAATATTTTTTCCCTATAGTAACGCTAGTTCTAACCTTATATAATATAAAAATATTTTATATATAAAAAAGAAAGATATTAATTTATAAACTATAAGATAGACGATATCTAACGCGTACGTAAGTAATACTTTACTAGTTATAAAAAAATAGCTAGAACCTCTTTATAGAGGAAGAATTTAGCGTATTCCTCTTATTATATAAAGGTTCTAATAAATAAGATTCCTAGTTTTTATAGTTATATAATAAAAACTCTAATATTAAAAAAGAAATCGTTAGCGGCGAAAACGCAGTTTTATTTTTTACTATAGCGGCCTATATATATCGCCTTACTAGCGATAATATCTACTAACTAAAAGCCTTAGCAGTTCCCGCGGAATAATTCCTTCTTTCCGATATATACCGTATAATATACTAAGGTAAGCTTTAAGATATAAAAGCTATATAAATCTTAACTATAAGTAAACTATAAGTAAAAGCTTATATTTAGGAATACCCTTATATAATTATTAACTAAACCCTAACTAAGAATACGATCTATTTTAGCTTCTTAAAACTTACTAAGCTAATTAGAACTATTATCGTACGAAACCCTTTTAGTAAAGTCCTTTACTATATTCTTAATATTTTTACCTTATTCCTTTTCTATCTTAAAGATACTAACCGCTTTTATATTTTTTATAATAATATAAGGGATATTATCGTACGATATAATAATATAATAATTCCTATTATTAGGAAATAAGAATATTTATTTTTTAATATCTTAAAATAAGAATCTACGTTATATTATATAAAATAAAAGTTATAATAGCTTTACTAATATTTTAGCTACCTTTATATATAATAGCTTTATAACTTACTAAAAAAAGCTAGTTTTTTAAATATAACCCCCGTAGCTTTTAAGTTAATCTAATATTTATATTACTAATATTAATTATATAACTTAAAACCTTAGTAATTTAAATTCTCTTTTAAAAATAATTATAACTTTAATTACTTACTAGTTATCGATATTTTTTACCTTAACGGTAAGCTAGTCCTATACGCTATCGATAAAGCTATATTTTTCTAAGCCGCTACTTTTATACGAAATATATTAGCGGCAGATACTTAGAACGCCTTATATAAGTGCTAGATTTATATATACTAAGGCTTACTAGATATTATCTCTTATAATACTAAGATTAACTTTTCCTTTTTAAAGTTTCGTATAAACGCGAAACTACTTAGCACTATATATAAAAAAATGCCCGTTAAAGCGTATTAGGCGATCGGCAAAGTTAAATATATATATGCCTTTTTAAGCAAGCGTATAATATCCTATAATAAGAAATTAGTACTAAGACTAATAACGTAACTATTTTTTAAATAGCTATTAAAGCTATTAACGATATAGCTAGACTAAATAGCCTTATCTTAATATTTCTTATTTTTAGCGCTTACCCTTATATTTTATATAACTTACCCCCGGCCCCTAATATTATTATAAAAGCCTAAGCAATTTAGCGTATTATAAAATAAGTATAATAAATTAAAGCTTAAGCGGATATTTTATACGCTTTTTATACTTAAAATAAACCTAACTTATATAATATTTTATCGCTTCTTTTTTAAAGCGAAGTTTTTATTTAGCGTAAAAAGGATAAATAGTAAGGTCCTTTCTATATTTCTAGTTTCGATAGCTAGGATATTATCCTTAAACTCCTTATAGGACTAACTAGATTTTATACGATATAAGTTAAACCTTATCTCCGCTCCCTCCCTATTATATTTATAAAGAAAAAGGTATAGTTCGAAACCCTAATTATACCCCTATATAATAAAAACTTATACGAAGCTTTTCCCTCCGTATTTATTATTATAAAGGAAAAAGATAATTATATATTTATTATATAACTATAATAATAAGGTATTATTATTACCTTAAAATAACTATTCGAAGCCTCTAACTATAAGGAAATTAATACCCTCTTTATATAAGAAGTCTTTACTTTTATTTAATATAATCTTTCCTTAGACTTTATAAGATATATTTTTAAAACGCGTTTTATATAAGAAATAAAAAACTTAAATAATAGCCCTTATAAAAAGTCCCGCCTAGCTATTTAAAGCTATAAAGATAATAGTAAAGAGGAAATCCTTATATAATTACCTATAATTCTATATATATTATAGCGCCTCTTTCTTATCTTTAAACTTACCCTTATAAAGTTATATAATTACTAAGGCGAACTATAAAATATTATATAAGCGTATATATAGTTTGCTAATCTTTTAAGTTATACGATATATATATACTTTCCTAAAAAACTATAAAATTAATATTTACCTTATACTTTTTTATATATTAAAAAGCTATTATATAAGCTAGTAAAATTAAGATTATATTAGTTTAAGATATATTATAATTATTATTATATAAACCTTTATATAACGCCCTTATCGTATAATTTATATCTTTTATTTATAATAGCTAGCCTTAATTTATTTAGAATAACGAGCTTATAAATAGATAATATATTCTCTTTTATATTCGATATATTCTCTAAACTTAAGGAAAATAAGTTAAAATAGGCAAAGCTTTATACGAAGCCTAAAATATTCCTTACTAATAGCTTATTTATTAACTTTAATAATAATTATATTACGTATAAATTATATAATATCGTTCTTATATAGAAAAGATAAGTAAAAGGCCTTTACGTTATTAACCTAACTGCTAATATTACCTTATAGGATTTTATTAGCTAGCGAGCCCGAGGAGTATATATTATTTCTACTTATTAACTAGAGGCGTTATATAACCTTACGATAGCTACTTAAGTAACTAATCCTTTCTTATAAGATATTTTAGCTCTTAATAAATATATCTAGTAGTAAATTAATAATACTACTCGTAGTTTACGGTTTATTCTACTTAACTTATCTTATACGAAACTATTTATTTTTATAGATAAGTTATTTAGGAATAATAAAGACCTTACCTTATAGCTTAGCACCTTAATTATCTTTAGTAAGGAAAACTAGTCTTTTAACTTATTTATCGTATAAGGTAATATCTTTTATTAAACTTTTACGAAGTATAAAAAAGTTACTTAAAGTATTTTAATAAGCGAACTTTATAATATAGTAAATAGCGTTAATATTAGCTTAGCTTTTTACTTAACTATTTAGGCTATTATATAATCCTTAAGCACGCCTCCGATCCCCCTTATTTTCTATATAAACTTATATTTATTATATAACTGCTTAGTAAAGCTAATATGGGACGTGTAATAACACCCCTATAAATCGCCTAACCTCTTATAATATTTCCCTAGGATTTCCTAGGATTTCCCGCCTTAAGATTTTACTCGGATTTCCCCTAGAAACTTTATTACCTTTACGCTTAGGAAATTACTAGGATTTCCTCTTAGGATTTCTCTATAATAACTTTTAGGATTTTACTAAGATTTCTAGTAGGATTTAGTATTAAAATATACCTCTAGAAATCTCCGGATTTTACTAAGAAATCCCTATACGTTAGGAAATTACCGTATACTAGGAAATCTCTATTTTACTAATATACTCGGAAATTACCGTAAAATCCCCTTAAGTAAATACTTTTAAGATTATACTAGGAAATCTTCCTTAAGCTCCTAGCTATATAATTAGCTTAGTATTCTTTTAGGTAGTAATTTAGATTTTTTTATAATTACTATTTTAATTCTTAAAAGACTTTTACCTATACTTATACTTTTTATAGTAGCTATTCTATAATCTTACGATTAGTAGCTAGCCCGTCTCCCTTTCCTATATATTATATCTAGTAGCTAGCTTAGTATATATAACTATTAGTAGATTATATATATAAGCGTATATTAACTAGTAGCAATTCTACGTTTTACTAACTTATAAATCTTTAGCTATTAAGATAGTAAGTTAGACCCGAAACGTTTTTTTACTAATAAAACTTTATAAGCGTAGATCTTTAGCTTAGAAAAAAGCTTTACTATATTTATTACTTAACCCCGGCTATATATTATTTCTTTACCCCTAAACTCCTTAAGGTAATCGAGGAAGAAGTTATAGCTAGGAAAGAAGAAGCTTATGCTTTTAATACTTATAAAGTAGTAAAGAAACCTTACCCTTTTAAAAGTAAATTTCCTCCTTTATAATACGGGGAAATAAGGCTAGTTTAAAAATACTTACTATATTAGGATAATCCCTAAAAAACTAAGTTACTTATTATAATTAAACTTTTCCTAACTAATCTAAATATTATAATAAACCGTAATCGACTATTTAAATAAGTAAATTAACTAAAATATATATCTAACGGTATCCCTTACTTACTTAGAATTCCCCTAGAAAACTAGCTACCCCTTATTTAAGAATACCTTCGAACTATAAGTAATACCGAAGGAAAAGGTAAGCTGCTTACTTTACCGGGAGAAAGTAAGGAAAATACTAAAATCCCCTTTTAGGAAGAAGGTAAGGAGGAAACCTCCTCTTAGGATAAAGGTAAGAAAACCGCTACGCTATAAGAATCCTCTCTAAAAGGAGAACTGTTTACCTTAAGGAAGAATACCTCGAAAAGGTAGTATTTTCTAAATCCTCCTATAATAATATTTAATTCTAAAAAACCTCCTTTACCTTCCGCGGAAGAGGAAAAAATAGCACGGATAGTTAATAACGTACTTTACTCTTATAATATCGTACCTTAGAACTTAGATTACCTTAGATATATTAACTTAGATAATAATTTATAATTATATAATTAATTAAACTTATAGAAATTATTTAGACGATAAGTTAAGTTATAAGCTAAAGATATCGGATAGTTTAAGCTTACTAATATTTTTAATATTACCTTCGATTAAATTAAAGAAACTAATCGAATTATTATTTACCGGAGTATTAATTAATTTATAGACGCTTTAAAACGGGTTACCGCCTAAAGTAAGGATTATATAGATAAACTTATATAACTTATTCCCTTTTTTCTCCGGGGTTATATTATAGAGTAATATTCCGGAGATCTAAACCCCTAAATTAGATTAGAACTTACTTTTCCCGGTTTAGGAATCTAAAAATAGGTAAAAGCCTTTTAGAAAAGGTTTACTATCTAACTTAATATTACCGCTTTTACTATATAAAAATAAAGCTTTATATTTTAGGATATACTCGCTAGAAAAGATTTCCGATTATAGGTATTTAAAATAAAAAGAATAGCTTAAGTAGCTTTTTATCCCGAATAATCTATACTAATAATTATCTTTTCCTAACTCGATATCTTTCTCTAAGAAACTTTCCGATAGCTAATTAGCGAAAATATTTTAGATAACTAAGTATATAAATATAAACGATTTATTCTAAACCTCTAAACTAAGCTAACTAAAAGAACTTAGGGTAATTTATAGAATAATATTACTTAGTATATAGCTTTAAGTAGGTTACCTCGATATAAATATAAGGTAAATAATTCCGAGGAGAAATCCTCGCGAAATCTAGACCGCTAATTAGATCGTAAACTAAACGATTTCCCTAGAAAGCTAACGGATAATACCCGGAAACCTTTCGATAAGAATATTAAGTTTAAAGTAAAAATAAAATAGCCTTTCCTAAAGAAAAACGGAGAAGGCTTAAAAGGTAATCCTATCTTTATTAATCTTACTTACGAACTTACCGAATAAGATCCTAATACTAACGGAGTTTTTATAATCTTTTCCGAGATACGTAATATAATCCTTAATATCTTAAAATATAATCTGGATAATAAAACTAACTTATCTAAATTATCTAAAGCCGAAAAGGATAAGTAACTAGCCGATAACTTATATTATTTTATTTTAGATCTTAAGAAATATAAGATAAAACCTCTTAATATTATTAGAGACCTCTTTTTTAAAAACCTTCTTATTATCGAAGCTATTTCTTAGACGACTAATTTTCCTTTAGAATAAGTTTCCCGTTTTTCCTATATAAAGATTTTAGTATTCGGTAAAAACGGACTATCTAACGCTATAGAAATATATATTAATATTAAAGTAAATAAATCCCTTATTAGGAAGGACTTATTTAATAAGTTTAATAACGTTAATTATAATCCGATAATAATTCGAGGCCTAAATAATATTAGATTAGCCTTAACTTATAATTAGGCTACCTTTACTTTATATATTATCGGTAAAATTAACGGTAAGTTTTACGTTAATAAGTTTAAAGCTAGCGCTTAAGTTATCGAGTATTTTCCTACCGGAGTTTTATTAGGATAAGGATTCTCGATCCTTTATAGAATCGATATTTTTAACTCTTAATAAGAGCTTTAGATTTAACTTTACGGAGGAATATATATCGAATACTATTCTACTCGTAAAAGATTAGCTATTTATAAACGTATAATAGCTATTTTAGTAATAATAATCCCTCCTCTTTTAATAGGTACGATTTTAATATTAATTAAAAATCCTCCTAAGAATCGTAACCTTATCTTCTTCCCCGATTTTTATTTCCTTTTAAGTTTAATTATTCGTAATTACTTCTATTTAACTATCTTTAACTTAAGTAATAAACTAATCTTTTTTAAATAAAAAGAAAAGGTTAGTATTATATTAAATCTTAACGATTAATTTTCTTTTATAATCTCTTAATAAATTACTAAGAAAAATACCTTAGATAACCCCGATAAACGTTTAATGCTAGATTCTCTTTTAGACTAAATAATATTATCTAAAGAAACTAATACTAACTTACCTCCTATTAATATCTCGGACCTAAGTTAACTTTATCGGTTAGGTATCTCTAAGATACCCGATATCCTAGAAATTAAAGGAGAATATAGCGTTAAAATCTATATACTAGATCCTTAGTTATCCGGAAAGGTAAAATAACTTTGCGATTCCCTTCCGAAACTCTAGGAAGATACTAGACTAATTAATCTACCCCCTAAGCGGTATCTAAAGATCCCCCTTATCGATAATTAGTATAAGAAGAAACTTAGTTTACGTCCCTATTTACTAAATAAACCTAATTAGGATTTCCTTAATAAAAAGTATAACGATATATATTTATAGGGTAAGATAGAATAAGCGCTTAAAGCTTTACTTTTCGCTAGCTTATATTTTATTATTTAGAGAAAAAGTAAACTATATATCGTTAATAATTTATAAGCTTTAAATAGTATAGCCGTTCCCGATATATATCTAATACCTCTCCCTTAAGATATAATTTATAAGTTAGTAGGTAAAAAAGTTATTTCTACTATTAATACTTAAAGCTTTTTCTATTAGTTTCTTATTTATTTAGATTACTAAGAGCGGTTTACGATTACTTCTTACCGCGGATTAGAGAGGGCTATAGTCGCTCTTATAAGGTATAAAAATTCTCCTACTTATATATAAAGATTCGTCGATTATATTCTCTAACTATATAAAGTATACGCTGCTAGATATATCGACGATATAGTAATCTTCTCCGATATTTTAGAAGATTATATTAAGTATCTAATTATAGTATTTAATCTTTTTATTAGTATAAATCTTTCCCTTTTTACTCCTAAATTATTCCTTTATTACTTATCTATAAAAATATTAAAGTACTATATTAACGGATTCGTACTAATAAATACTTAATCTTAAGTAAAAGCCTTATAAGATATTAAGTTCCTTAATACCTTATAACGTCTTAAGTAGTAAATTAGATTAGTCGGATAGATAAGATATCTTATTCCCTATTTTATATAAAAAATTAACCCTTTTTAGAAATATAAAATAGTAATATTTTAAGAAAGATAGGAAAATAAAATACCTATTACTAAACCGAAAAGAAATACTTTTACCTCTTAATCTAAGATTATCCTAATAAAGGAAGAAACCGACTATTTTAATAATATTACTAATACCCTTTATAATAACGCTACTCTTAGTTAGTTCTTTCCTAACTATTAACTTTTTTTATAAATCGATACTTTTTAGGAGAATAGTTTTATAGCTTATCTTTTCTATATTAATAATAAGGAATCTTAGAAATTATCTTTAGCTCCGCCCTAGTAATTTATTAAACTTATTTACTATCTTAATTATACCCTTAAACCGGCTAAAACTAAATACTAGCTAATTAAATTTAAAATCTCCTACTTAGTATAAGCTTATTATAAACTCCGGACTTATTTAATCGGAACCCGGAAACTAAAAATTATAATTTTTATAGATTATATTATAATTTTAGTAATTATAAAATAAACCTCTTTTTTTATTATTAATATAAGGAGTAATAATTACCTTACTCTTATTTCTTAGTTTCTAAGTTAATACCCTCTTAAAGTCTAATATATCCTAGGTGCTTTTAATATTCTCGTAAACTCTCTCTTACGCCTCCCCTTAAAGGTAATCCCGGAAAAAGGATAAGGAGAACTTAAGGATATCTAGGAGGATTATATTAACTAAGACTACGTACTTATTTCCTTAGAGGCTATTCTTAATAACGCTTTTTAATATAGGATTTCCGAAAAATATTTTCTTAATATATAATAATCTAAAATCTTAAAATAACTCAGAGATAAAAACTCTTAAGAAGGATTTTTTTTCGTCTAAGCGAATAGCTTATTATATCTTAAAGATATCGATAATTAATAATAACTTTATATTCCCGAAAATTACGCTAAAGAAATTATTTCTAAGTATTATTTTCGTAAATTTTATATTAGTTAAAAATATATATAAGCTAAACTCTCTTTTAATTTTATTATTTCCTAACTAAAAAAAAAAATTAACGATTTTATAAATAAATATAATATTTATAAACGTAATTAAACTAATAAATAGCCTCTTTTTAGGGAAATAGTTCCGATCTATTCCTTAGCGATTTTTTTTTATATAATTATAATAGATTTTATTATTAGACTTTTTCTAATCTTTTCGGAAAACTTACCTTAGTCTAAACCTAAAAAAAAGTTCTATAATACCTTTTTTACTATTACTAATAAGTTCTTAAAGATATATATTTTAACCCCTAAATATAATTACTTTACCGCCGAAAAATAAGCTTAGCGGCTATATTATAAGCTTACCTATTATAACTAAGGACTCCTAAAATAAATTATTTTTAATTAGGATCCGAAGTTTATATTTAAGCTTTAGAGGACCTTATAATTTACCTTTAGCACTAAACTCCTAATATCGATTATATATTACCCGTAAACTAATAATCTATCTGAAAAATAAAATTAAATTATCGAAATCGCTTTTAGATTCTTCGCTACTAACTTCCCGATAAAGCGATAGATTAACGCCCTACTAGCTTTTTAGTTTTCTCTTAATAACTCCTTCTCCTTAATTATTAAGACTATGCTAAGTAAGTTACTTACTAAATTCTAGATAGACGATAGTCTCCGTTATCTAAGCGACTAAGCTTCTCCTAAATTCCGGGAAATATTAAAAGATAAAGTAATTATCTTTATTACCTACGCTTAAGCTATAATAAAATAACGTTATAATAAGAAGTATCGGAAGCTTAAGTTTAAGCCCGGCGATTAGGTTTAGCTAAAACTTAGAAAAGGATATTCTATTCTTAACGGATAAATAGCGAAGCTTTCGGAATAGTAAACTAAGCCCTTTCGCGTAATTAAATAAATTAGCTATCTAGCTTATTAACTAGATCTTAATAACTCTATAAATATCTATCCCGTTATATTAGTTATATAACTCTAACTAGCTAACGCTTTAGGAGAACGACCTAGCTTTAAGCTTAATACCGATAATTATAAGATCGAATAAATCCTCGATAGGAGAAGAGTTAAAAGAGGATAAGGTACTACTTAAATAAAATATCTTATATATTAGAAAAGATACCCGAATAATAATAATTAGTAAGTAGCTAAAAAAGACTTCTAATAAAAGGAGATAATCGAAGAATTCGAGAAAGAAAAAGATAAGTTAGAAGCCTAGCTAGATATTATTAGGAAAAAATATATAAATACTCTTAAAAAGTACTAGCTATTAGAATAAGGTAAATAAGTTACCTAGTAATAAACGCGTAAAATTACTAGGAAATAATAAACTTAACGCGTCGCTATTTATACCGGATTTCCCTTTATTTTCCCACCTTTTCTCTCTTACCTCTTCTCTCTTCTATTTATCCTTTATTATCCCCCTTTATATTTCCTATCTTTATTATATCTTTCCTATATATTATATTTATTCCCCTTATAGTTATTCCTTTTTATTCTCTAATTTTATTTATTTTCTTCTTATTTTTCCTTCTTTTATGCCTAAGATCGATCCGCCTTATAATAATCCCTATCGTTCTTATAATAAAACCTACCGTAAGCTATTCTATAAGTAGCTAATTCGCACTCCCCCTATACTTACTTTCGAAGGCTTTAAGAGAGCTATTTAGCTATTCGGAAACCTCGCTAAACTCTAATATTCGTTTAAATTACTTACCTATAAATTTAATAACTAGAAATCGAATAACCGTATAATATTCGTTACTTAGAAATAGGCACTCCGAGTAGAAGGCTACGATCTATCTTTTACTAAGTTAGACGGTTATATTTATTATATCGATAGGAAAGTAAAGAGATAAGCTAATAGAGAATAACTCCCTAACGATAAGGATTATAATTCTAAGTACTCGCTCTTAGATAACGAATACTCTAGCTCTAATAACTCTCTACTTAAAGTTTCTAAAATTATAGCGCCTAAATATTTTACTCGATAAACTACCGCGGTATTTTCTTTTACTATTAGCTTAGCTTCTAAAATACCGGCTATTTCGTTAAGAAGCTATACCCGCCTTATATTTCTATACTTTTTTATTAATATTAAAGGGAATATCTTTCCGTAGTCCGATTAACTCGGAAAGAACTATTATAGCGCGTACGCGCTATTAGAAATTATAAAGAATTATATTAAGGGCTTAGTTAGCGGATAAGTTTACTAAGACTCCGAAGAATTAGAGGAGATTAAAAGAATCTTAGCTATTATCTCTTATACTAACTACCTTAGAAAAATAAAAAGAATAGTATTAGCAGCTATAGAAAAGGAGACTAAGGTTAAGGGAGTAGCTCCTATTTTTAGTAAATCCCTAGTAAGGCGTTTTATTACTCCTCTTACTCCGATTTAATAAAGCGTTCTTAGAACCCCTAATAAGTAAACTTATTCCGCCTCTTAGTAACTCGTAACTCCTATAACCGTTTCTAAAATTACTATTTAATTTTAAGAAGTTTTAGAAGCTAAAAAGGTTAAGAAGGCTAATAATAACTTCTTAGTAACTTATTATAATAATCTTATCTAAGTTATTAAATACTCTCCTACTTTTTTCGTAATATATTATAATAAGTAAGCTTTAGTATTCTAAAATATAGATATCGCTTTAATTTAAGCTACTTACTTTAATAAGTACCTCGCTAAATATAATACTTCTCTTAGCTTAAGTTATATAGCGAAAATATTTAATATTAGCGATAAATAAATTATTAATTTCCCTATTCTTATACCTATCTTACTTAATACTCCCGCTCTTAAGAATATATCGCTCGATATCGATAAGGTTACTATATTTATTAATAAGAAATCCGTATTAAATAATTCTAGTAAGATTCTAAAGTTTTACGAAAAGAACCGTTAGGACTTATACGTTTATACGAGAGAATAGATATATCTACCTAGCGAGGGTATCGTTATATTATTTCTAGCTATTACTATTAATTATATACTCTTTTTAGCTTAGAGCGATATTATCGGAAATAAAATAACCTTAAACCTTAATAATATTCCGGTTTTTAATATCCTAGATTTAATTAAGATAGCTCTTAATAATATTACTAAAAAGCTATATAGTTAGATAAGTAGCTTAGTTAAACCTTTTAATAATACTAAATATACTATAACTATTAAACCTATTAACGCGGACCCTTTTATTAATATAACGATAAATTAAGGTATTCCTTAGCTCTCTATATAGTATTAGCACGAACCGTAATAAAGAAATACGTTAATAACGCGCTCTATACTAAAAGCACGCGTTGCACTATTTAACTATTAATACGTAATAGTTTTTATATCTATTTAACTATTAATAAGTAATAGATCTCTAAGTTATTTAACTATTAATAAGTAATAACTTATATTTACTAAGCCTAGGTAAGAACCCCGTAAATTAATATGCTTTTAGTATCGTTTTTTAATATCTTTATAATATAGTAATAGTTATATACTATTTATCCTATACTCTATACGCTATAAATAAAGAAAGAATATCGGCTATAATAAGAAGGCTATACGAAGCCTATTCGCTATAAACTGCTCGCGATATACGCCTAAGGATAAGCATAACTACCCGTAATATAGTCGACCCTACTACTATTTATAATATCTTAGACGCCTCTATCTTCGTAGAATATACTATACCTAAAGCTGCAAACTATGTCTCTTACGCTAGTTACGGTAAGATTATCCGTATTCGCTCTCGTATTATTACGAACGCTAGTCTATATAATAAGGATAGTAAGATATTTTCCTTTATTCTATTCCTTTAGTTCGCTATTATATCGCGTCCCTATTATTCCTATTTTTCTTTCTTAGTATTACGATACCTTTTACCGTAACGTATATTCTTCTATATATATCTAATATATATTATAATTCTCCTTTATTATTCTTATCTTATTCTTTTATTTTTTTCCTACCTTATATAGATTAATTTAATTATACGTAGATCCCTGATAATATTTCTTAATCTATAAATAAATATAGTTATTAGAGTTAATATAGAAAAGCCTTCGAGTATAATAATAGTTTCTAAAGTAAAATAGGGAGATAATAAGGCTATTAGAATTCTTTTCCGGCCCGGGGAGTTAATACGGGACGTGTAATAATACCCTTATAAATCGCCTAACCTCTTATAATATTTCCCTAGGATTTCCTAGGATTTCCCGCCTTAAGATTTTACTCAGATTTCCCCTAGAAACTTTATTACCTTTACGCTTAGGAAATTACTAGGATTTCCTCTTAGGATTTCTCTATAATAACTTTTAGGATTTTACTAAGATTTCTAGTAGGATCTAATATTAAAATATACCTCTAGAAATCTCCGGATTTTACTAGGAAATCCCCGTGCGTTAGGAAATTACCGCGTACTAGGAAATCTCTATTTTACTAATATACTCGGAAATCACCGTAAAATCCCTTTAGGTAAATACCTTTAAGATTATACTAGGAAATCTTCCTTAAGCTCCTAGCTATATAATTAGCCTAGTATTCCTTTAGGTAATAATTTAAATTTTTTTATAGTTACTATTTTAATTCTTAAAAGACTCTTACCTATACTTATACCTTTTATAATAGCTATTCTATAATCTTACGATTAGTAGCTAGCCCGTCTCCCTTTCCTATATACTATATCTAGTAGCTAGCCTAGTATATACGACTATTAGTAGATTATACGTATAAGCGTATATTAAAAGCTTAGCTTAATAATAAAAAAACGGCTAATAATTAATATTATAGCTATTTATAAGTTATATAAGCGTAAGGAAATTTTAGAAATATAATAAATTAATAGTAAAAATAACCTAGCTAACGCTTATACTAAGAATAGCCTTAACTTAGCTTTATTAACTTTTATTTTTATAAATTCCTATAAGTTACGGATTAAAGCTACTATCTAATAACTTACTTAGGTTATACGAGACTTATACTTTTTTCTTTCTTATATCTTTACTTTATCTAACCTTTTATTTTTATTTTCTTATTTTTTTTATATTTTTATATTTTTTTTCTATTATTTTTATATAAAAATTACTATTAATTTTTTCCGGGTATTATCTAACCTCTACGCTTAATTTAAAAAAAAGTAAAATTATAAGTTTTAAACGCTTAATTTTTTTTTCTTTTTTTTTAATTTTTTTTTCTTTTCCTTTTTCCTTATTATCTAACCTTATTATTATTTCTTTTCTACCCCTACCCCTTATTACTTATTATCTAAAATAATAATATACTCCTCCGCGTTAGGAGGCGCTCCGCTTAATATTATTATTACCTATCCCCGCCGCTAGCTATTAGGTAACTTAATAAGAGTAATTATTATAGTATAAGGTACTAGCTTAAGAGTCTATAACGCTTAGCCTTATTATACGAAAAAGTATCTTATTATATAAGACTATTATATATAAGTAATATAAGCCTTATTACTATTTATCCGATATATATTAAATAAGTAAGGATTTTTAATATAAATATAATATAATTTTATTATTATTTTACTATAACTTATAAGTAAAATTACTAAAAAATAACTTAAGCGTTAAACGATAATAGCTTTAATATACTTAGGATCTTAAATATTATTAAGGTAAATAAAGATATCGGATAATAATATAGCCGCTAGTTAGATCTCCGCTTATTACTCTCTTATTAGTATTATTATTATATAATAGCTAAACTTTTCTTTTTTATATTTAAGGATATTTATTATATAAAGCGCTAATTATCCTCCTTATTATAAGATATATAAATTTAGTAAAATTTAAGTTAATAAGCTATAACGCTATTAGGATAGGGAGGTATATTATATAATTAATAATTATTAATAAAAATAATTTAAGTATATTATATAACTTATTAATTTTTATTAAAGATTTTTCTAATTATCGTTATTATTTTCGTTAATTAGCTTAAAAAAGAAAAAAAAAGAAAAAAAAAGAAAGAGAGAGAGAGAGAGAGGGAGCGAGGAGAGGTTTTTATACCCCTTTAAAGGCGGTAAGAGGCAGCAGAATCCGATTTTTAATTCCTATTTTTCTTAATATTTTTTAGTATTTTTAGTATAAAGTTATAAAAAGTCGGTTTTCTACTTATTTTTCTTAGTATTACGATTATAAGAAACTTTTATAGTAAAACTCTATAAAAATATATTATAAGTTAGATTATATAATAACCTAATTTTTATTTTTTAGCTAGTAGCTTATTTTCTTTATCTTTTTTTATTATAATATTATAAGCGTTATTTACCTTTAGAGATTTTTTTTAATTATATATTTATTTAATATTATATAACTATTTTTCTCTAAAAATATTTACTTTTTAGGAAGATAGAGTTTTTTCTTTATACGATACCTTTTTATTTAGTATATCTTTTTATAAAAAGAAAAAAGTTAAGTATTAGATATTATCTCTCTATACCCCTTTATATTTACTATATAATATATATATAAAGGATAGCACGGATATAGGGAAGCCTTTAATAAAATATATATTACTACCTAAGTCGTGCCTCGTATAACTTAGAAGGTAGGAGGTAGCTTAGATAAGAAGAAGGAGGGTATAGAAGTAGAGTATTATCTAGCTATATAGCTACTTTTCCTTATACGATAAAGGAAGAGTATCTATCTCTAATTATACTTAATTTAAGTTACTTTTACTTTCTCTTACTTATACGTATATATAAAGACTACTTAATATTAATACTAATTAATTTTATAATTATAGATTTATAATAAAAATATAAATCTTTAAGATAAAACTCTTTTTAAACTTTATCTAACCTTATTAATATTATAATTACTATTACTTTAATTATATTATTAAGTTTTATAAGTATACTAAGCTTTATAATAAATATAATATTATTATATATAAAACTAAGACTAAATATAAAGTAAGGTAAGATAAGTATTTATATATATATATTTTATATAATAGAGATTACTTAGCTTAATTAAAGCTATACTTTATAGCTATTTTAAAATAAAATAAAGCTTATATTTATTATAAATAATTACTTATATAATTTACTAAACTTAGTATATAATTAGTAATATCTTTTTATATATAATCTTCTTAGGAATTAGTCCTTAAGTCCCCGCGATAATTTATCGCTAGTAGGAAATATTATAAACTTATAAGTAGCTTCTAGCTAAAGCTATTTTCTAAAATATTAATTAGTAGAGATATACTAAAAGCTATAAAGCGCTGGATTAAGCGTGAAAATAGCGTATTTTTACTAAACTTAAGCTAACTACTTTTAAAGTAAACTTAAAACGCGGTAAATATTAATAAACTTACCTTTATATTATATTAAATAAATAGCTTTATTAAAACTAATATTAAACCTCTAACTATACTAGCCTTTATTAAGATCTAAATTAAAGCTACTATTAAGGCTTTATATAAAAATAATAAGAATATAATTATTATTACTTTTAACTTTTCCTTATATATTTAAAAGTCTTTTTTTAAAATATTAATAAGCGACCTAGGCTAGTATAATTAGCCCTTTATAATATATATAATTATAATATTATTATTTTATAAGAAATAATATATTATTTAAAAGCTAGTCCGCCTTATTTTAAAACTTTATCTTATAAATTTATCTTTTATAGCGGATAAGCGGCTATATATATTTATAAGTATTATAGCGTTTTAGATTAGTCGCTTATTATTAGTAAAGACTAAGCTAGAGTTAGCTTTACTTCTAAATTAGAAATTATTTTAATATACTTCCTCTTAAATTAGGCTAAATAAGGCTACCTTTCCCTCTTTTCTAAGTTTAAGTTAAAAATAAAATATATTCTTTTTAGGAATTTTAACCTATATTATTTATTATAAGATAGCTATAAATAATACTTTAATAACGCTAGTTAGCTTATCTAAAAGATCTTTAAACTTAACTTTTTACTCCTTACCCTTAAAAGTAAATATATTAAAATATTTTATAGCTATTAAGATAATATATTAGATTTAGTCTAAGCTATAGCCGAGTCTTATACTATATATATAAAACTAAACCTTAACTTTATAAGATTTAACTATATTTTATAAATATTTATAATTAGTACGCGAGACTTTAACCCCTTTACGCTTAAGCTATAATAAAGTTAAGCTAATCTAAACCTTATTATAAAAGAATTACTTACTTAGATCTTTATCTTTATTATTATTAAAACTACTAACTAGATTAATATTACTTTTAACCCCTTTTTTAAATAACTATAATAAGTTATCTAAAACGCTATACCTTTTTATACCTTAATATTTAAGAAGAAATAAACTTAGTTTACCTTAGTAATTACTTGCGCTATTAAGAATATTAAATAAGCTAAGCGTTATTATTATAATTCCCTATTTAAGTATAATTAGCTATAATTATAAAAATCTGCTTATAATTAAAAGAAAGTAATTACTTATTTCTATTAAGCTAACTAGCGTTTCTTTTTATATTTTATTAATAATAACCTTAGTTAATTTTAGTATATAAAGCGCTAAGCTTAGCTTTATAATAAACTACTAGCTAAGCTTATTTACCTCCTAGCTTTATAAGACTTAGGTAAGGGAGAGGCCGCGTCTTTTAAAAATAAGGCCCGCGTTTTAGCGGATAGGTTCTTTCCCCCTATCCTTAACCTCCCCCTTATAAATAATAAAATACCTAAACTTAGCTTTTTTATAGAATAATATATTACCGCGAATAATATATAAGCTACCTTTTATATTATATTATTATAAAAAGTAACTAGGTTAAACTATACCCTAACTAGCTTCCTTAAGATATATTACTTAGTTTTTTATATATAGCTTACTTATATCTTTTATACTTATCTCTAGCTTAGCTACATTCTAAGTTAACTTTATATTATTATTATAATTATATTATATAAGTAAGGTAAGAAGCTAGAAATCTACTAGTAAGCTAGTAACTATAAGCTAATCTCCCTTTTATATTATTTTAGTAAAGTATTTAAGTTAATTATAAGTAAGCGGTTATCTAACGCTACTAAATTATACTAGCTTTTCCCTAATAGCTAAATAAATAAAAAATAAAATAAGTTAATAAAACTAACTATTCTTATAATTATAAAACTTATCTAAGCTACCTAAGCTAAGAAAGGGGTTGCTTTTTTCCTATAACTTAATATAAAAAGAGCCTTTAACGTTATTTATTATAATAAACTATTTTATAAGCTTATATATATAAGGTATTTTACTTAGATTAAAACTTTCCTATAAAGCTATCTTAGTTATCGCTTCTTATACTTACGCTTTAACGGATAGATTTTAATACCTTTCCTAATTTAAATTAAAGTCCCTTAAGGCTCCCCGCTTTTTATTATACTTTTTATCCTTTATATAATATTATTTTATTAACAGTTATAATATAAACCTAAGCTAAAAGTTATTAAGTTTACTAATAATATAAACCTTTTTAGCGTTAAGCTAGATATTATTATAATTATAAGATATCTTTAATTAATATAGTATATTTATAAAAAATAAGCTTAGGATTATAATATAGCTTTTAAACTAAATAAAAGTAAACTAATATATTTTTTAAAAAATATTACTCGGAATAATATATAGTTAAGCTAAGTATATATAAAATCTACCTTATTTTTAAAGCGCGCTTACTAAGCGTCGAAGTTTATAAATAACTATATTAAGAAATATATATTTAAACTATATATAATAAACTCTTTCGATAGAATCTTACTCTTATTACCTTAACTATATTTACTTAAAGTTATACCCTTCCTTAAGCTAAAAACCTATATATAAAAGTTATATAATTTTTAATATTTTACGCTTTTAATACCTTTTATATAATTACCTTAGAGGCTAGGAACCCCTTAAGCTTTACTAGGATTATAAGCCTTACTTAGTTATAATACTTATATATTACCCTTAGCGCTTTTAAAGCGACCCCGGTTTATTACCTAAAAGCTAAGTCTTAGACCTTTTTAATTAACTTTTATATAAATAAAAGAAAAGCTAATACCTTTTACTAGCTTAAAAGAGTAAGTATACTAAATATATTTTAATACGCGTTTAAGTTTATTTTAAGGTTTCTTATAAGATTCCTTATATACCGCTTAACTTAATATAGTAAAACTAAGTCCCCGCTTTAGGAAAAATTAAGGTAAATAATAATATAAGCCTAAGCTTTATATAATACTCTTAATAAGAAGATTACCTAGCGCCTCCTTTATAAAAATTAAATACGCTAATAGGAATAGTAAGAAAACCGCCTTTAATAAGCTTACTTTAAAATTACCCTTTTCCTAGCTAATTTCCCCCCGCGCCTAAACTGGCTTATAATTATTATATTATATTATAATCTCCTATAATATATTAATATTATAATTACTTAGCTATATATAAGTAAGATTAGGCTATAAGAGTTCCTCTTCTCCCGCTAGGTTTTAAATATAGTTATCTTAAACTATTAATATAATACTAAGCTATAAAATATATATTACCTCCTCTTATAATACCTTAACCTTACTATTTAAAGGGATAAACTATTATAATATTTTTACTCTAAGTCCTCCTTATAACTTAAGCTTAATAATTATATTTTTACTCTTATTATTATAAAGTAAATATTATATTATACTAACCTCTATTAGTTTAACTTTATTAGGGCCTTATATATATCTCCGCTAACTTTATCGTAAGTTTAAGCTTACTATATTTTTATTTACCGAACCTTTTTATTACTATATAACTTATAAATATCCTTCCCTTTTTACCTTATCTAATTATTATTTATTTTTACTTTATCCTTACCTAAGCCCTTTACTTTACTAAATTAGATTTCCTTACTAATATTATTAGAATCTTTTAGCTATAAGGCTTACTTTTTTAATATTATTTAAGCGAAAAACTAGCTTTAAGTTATTAATAGATTTTAAGTAAATAATAGCTTAAACTTAGTAAATACTCCTAATATAGTAAGTAAGGCCGCTATTAACTTAAACTTTATCTTTACTTTATCTTTTAGTATATTAAGAGTTTTTAAGCTTATAGCCTTAAAAGACTTTAATAGACTTCTTAGTAATTTTATAGCTAGCGTTTACTCCTTTATAATATTAGTTTAAACCGCTAGTAAATTAAATAAAATAAATATATCTATAATTATAAATATAAAATTATTAAACTTATCCGCTATTACTTAAGTATAGCTAGCTTAGTAGTTTTTAAGCTTCTTAATAAATAGTAACTTAATTATTATATTTAGTAATACTCTTTACTTATTAAGCGTATAGAAATAATTATAACTAAGATTTAAATTAGCCTTTTTCTTAACTAGTAACCTTTAAGCTATAAGCTTTATTATATTATCTTAGCTAGCTAGCTTAGCTATACTCTTACTTAAATATACTTACCTTATATATAATATTACTATATTAATAAACTTAGAAGCTTTTATATTAATATTATTATTATTATTATTATTAAAGTTTAAGATTATTATAGCTAGACGCGCCTTTTTAGCTAGCTTTAACTAAAACCTAACTAATATATAATTATACTTAGCCTTAGCCTTACTTTTATCTAGCCCTTTACCTTTTATCTTACCCTTAGCTTTACTAGCTAACTTAGTCTCCCTAACTCTAGTTAATATTAAGTTTTTTACTATAGTAACTTTATTATTATTTTTATTAGTAATATTATTATTAGCGAAACTTAGCTTTATCTTATTAAAGGTAGCTTTTAAAGCCCCTGCCGCCTTATATACTTATCTTATCTCTTACTTAGCTTTTAGCTAAATAATATATCTTAAGGTAATAATAATAGTAAGCGCCGGTATTATTACTTTTTTAATAGCTATAGCTAAAATCGCTTTCTTTCTAATATAAATATCTAACTTAACTATTAGGTATTTTAACTTATTAATAGCCTTAGTTATACCTGCTATTATTACGCTTAGCTTTTTACTTATATTAATAATATTAGCTAAGATATTATTAAAAGCTATTTTAATATACTTAAGGGTATTATATATTAACTTAAGAATCCTTATTATCTTATTTATATTAGTAAGAATAAAAATAGCTTTAGTTAAAGCCCGCTTAATATTATATATATTCTTATAAGTAAATAACTAATTCTTATCTTAAATAGCGCGCTTAACCTTTACCGGTAGCGCTTTAATATTACCTTACTTCTCCTATTTTATATATTTTTTACGCTATATATAATAAAGCTTAGCTATATTTATTATTAGTAACTTATATACTTTTAACCTATTAGCTTCTTATAGTTACTTATAATTTAAGAAATATTTATTATTATATAGCTTATATTTAATTTTATATAAATAATATACGCTTAAGCTATAAGATATATATACTATTAACTCTTATATTCTTATTAAATTTTAAATAAAAAATATATTTACTCCGCTATACTTAATAGCTAGAATATCTTTAGCGTAAGCGCTCTTATATAATATATCTTATATATATATTATAAGGGATTAGATTCTCTTTTTTAACTTTTACTTTCCTTATTATAATAATATCAGTTAAGTTTTAAGCTAATAAGAGACTATATAATAGTATATATTAAGTTATTTATAATAATTAATTATCGTTATAAGTATACTTATAAGGGAAAGGAAAGGGAAAAAAGCCGCGTGCTACTTAGCTTTTATTTATTTATACTTTAATAATAAGGTATATACTACCTTACCTACTTACTAATTTATAGCCCTTTAGCTAACTTCGGTATATACTTTTATATAACCTACCTATTCTTATAAGGCACCCCCCTAAGCCTTATCTTAGTTTATTATTCTATTATAGCCTTATAAGCTTAAGTAAGGCTTATAATAGCGCTTTTTCCTACTTACCGACCTTGCCTTATTAGGCTCCTGCCTTATAAGTAGGGGGTTTTCCCTTAGGCCCTGCCCGGTTTTTCCCCCCTTCTTATATATAATAGTCTTAGAAGCTATGCTAGCCCCTAGTATAAATTCTAATAATAATAATAATAATAATAATTAGCTATAAAGTATTATTTAATTTTATAATAAGGGTAATATTTATAATTATATATATTTTTATAAGGGGAAAAAAAAGAAAAAAGCTATATATTACTTAGCTTTTATTTATTTATATTTTAATAATAAGGTATATACCGCCCTATTTACTTACTAATTTATAGCTTACTTAGCTAACTTAATATATATTTTTATATAACTTACTTACTTTTATAAGGTATAATTTATAGCTTTACTTTAGTTTATTATTTTATTATAGCTTTATAAGCCTAAGTAAGGCTTATAATAGCGCTTTTTCTTACTCTTTTACCTTGCCTTATTAAGCTTCTGCCTCCTAAGTAAGGGGTTTTCCCCTAAGCCTTATTTAGTTTATCCCCCCTTTTAATATATAATAATCTTAAATACTATTTAAGCTTCTAGTATAAATTTTAATAATAATATAATAAGCGCTTACTTAATATTAATAAAAAATATCTATAATAAGTTAGTTAACGCTAGTTAGACCCTTAGTTACTTTAACGATAAGATCTTCGCTAAGGGCGGGAGGTAGTAGGCCTTAAAGCGGTACGCGACCAGCGGCCGCCTAAATAACTTAATTAGCGCGGGAGCTATTATAACGCGCGATAGCGCAAGTTTCCTTAACGTACTAAATAATATTTTTCCACTACCCTTATTAATATAAGACTTACCTTAAACCCGCTATAATCTAATTTTAACTTACTAACTAAAAGTTATAATTAAAGCTTAGCTTATAAGCTACCCTAATTATAGCGTAAATAGCCTTTATTATAATAGAATTAATAATTAGCTTATACTTAATATAATTATTCGCGTACTTTATATAAGACGCACTAAGCTAGTTTACTCTGACTATTAGTAAGTTTAAGCGCGTACTAAGGCTAAATACTTATTATACTATACTTAGTAAAGATTTTTAAAGCTTATAAGCGTATTAATATAACTAGCGTAAGATATATTACGGGGGTAGTCTCTTTTAATAAGTATTCTACTTCTAATATAAGTTAGCTATAAATAATATACGCACTTATAAGGATTACTTATATAATTAATTTTATTAAGGTTATTAATTTAATAATAACTTGTTTATATTAATAAGAGTAACCCCCCCTTTTTTTATATATTTTTAAGCCCTAAGTTATTAATTTATAAAAATAACTTTTTAATTAAGAAAGCTTTCTAATTAGGAAAGCTTTATAAAAAGGTATATATTTAAATATATACTATATATATAAGAGGTATATAGCTATATACTAAAAGGTTAAGAAGTATATACTAAGGCCTTAAAAGGGTATATATTAGCTTATATAAGTAATATATACTATTACTCTCCTTATCTTTCCTTATCTTATCTTTCTTTTCTTATCTTTCCTTATATTATATAATATTACCGTAGCTAATAGCTATTTCTTTTATACGCGTCGCGTATCTTACCTAGCCCCGAGCTAGCCGCGGTCTTATTACGCTATAGGGGGTTTAACCTCTTATAGGAGGGTTTTTCCTACCTAATATATCGTCGAGGTTCTAGCAGCTTTTATAGCTATTAGCGTAATAATATAATAATAATAATAATATTAATAAAAAAATAAGAAAAGAATATAATAATAAGATAATAAATTATAAAGTATAAATAAAGTTTAAAATTAATTAGTAACTTTTTAGTTTTTTTTTAGTTAGTTATAATTAATTAACTAAAGTTACGATTTTTAATAATTAAAAAAGTTATAATTAATAAAAGTTACTTAAATAACTTTTTTAGCTATAATTAAATTATTTATTAGTTAGTAATTTGTTACTAGCGTTAAAATCTTATAAAATACTATACTTAATTAGCTTTTAAAAACTTTTTTTATAATTTTAACTATTTTCCTTATATTGAAAAAAAGTTAAAGAGAGGATATTTTTAAGAAAAGTTTTTTATTAAAAAACTATTTTTAAGTAAAATAAATAATATAAAAATTAAATAAAAATACTTTAAAGCTTTTAATATTAGCTTATAATAATAATAAATAATAATAAATAATAATAATAATAATAATATTAATAATATTAATAATATTAATAATAATAATAATAATAATAATAATAATAATAATAATAATATTAATATTAATAATAATAATAATAATATTAATATTAATATTAATATTAATATATTAATATACTTTATATAGCTTAAAACTATCTTATATATATTTTAAAAGGGGGAAAAACTAAAAAACTTAGAGTAAAACCCTCCCTTAAGCGTAACCTTAGCTTAAGGTTAGATACTGCCTATACTTAGTACTTTATATATTTAATAAATTAAGTAATAATTAATAATTAGGAAGCTAATATTTCTCCTAAAATAGACTTTATAATAATAAAAATATATATAAACTAAGTTTAGTATAAAATTTATATAGCTTATTTATTTTTTTAGCTATTATTATTATTATAAATTAAATCCTTATAATTAATTAAAATAGCTATAATAATTTAATTAGTTAAAGCCTTATTAATATAGCTAAGAAATATATAAAAGTTTTATTATCTTAAAATAAACCTTATAATAGCTAATTTTAAAAAATAGCTAAATTATTATAATAAGCTATAAATAAGTTTATAAAAAAAGTTAAGAGAGGTATTATTATATTTACTTTTTAATGTTTCCGCCCTTATTATTATTAAACTTTAATTAACGCTAAAAGGGAAAAAGGGGCTATATATATAAAGTTTTAATTTATAAACTTTTAAGGTTAAGAAATATATATATTCTTCGCTTAATCTTATACTACTTTTATTATTTAGCCGTCTCTTAAAACTAGCTATTATAAGGTTTATTATAAAATAGTAAAACCTCTATATATTCCTTAGCCGCGCTAATAAGGCCTTAATTAATTAAATTATTAAGGCCGCTTTAATTAATTATAAAGATTTAGTTTATAATAATAATAATAGCTAAAAGGATAAGTAAGCTATATAGACTTTTTATCGGACTTAGTTTATATATACCCTTACTATTATAGAGTCCACTTTAGAGAAAGTATTAGCTTCCTAGTTACTAGTTATTACCTAACTTATTAAATATATAAAGTGCTAGGTACGGTTAGGGTCCGACTTAAAGCTAAGGTAATACTTAAGGGGAGGGTTTTACTCTAAGTTTTTTAGTTTTTCCCCCTTTTAAAATATATATAAGATAGTTCTAAGCTATATAAGGTATTTAGCATATTAATATTATTATTATATATTACTTTTATCTTAGGGTAAAATTAACTTTACTTAAAGTAAGATTTTTAATAAAAAAATAATAATATAGTTTTTTTTATAAATTATAAAATAAGCGAATTTACTTTTTATATATAAAATAGCGGAATATTTATTATATTATACCTTTATTATATAATATTTAATAATATATTTTAATTAATAATATTTAAAATATTATTAAGGTTAGATTTTTAATATATATAATTTAATATTAAAATTTTTTATTTATATTATTATACTTTTATTATAAATTTAGTTTATATTTATATTATTATTAATAATAACTATTAAAAAGCTTTACTAAATCTTTAAATAATATCTTTTTATATATAATTATATTATTAAAACTTTAATTAAAAACTTAATCTTTTTTTAAAAAGCTTTCTTACTATTTTATTATAAAGCTTATATTACTATTTTTCTTATAATAAGAGTATAAACTTTACTAATTAAATATACTTTATTTCTAAAAATAATATAAAATTATTTAAAATTAAACTAAAATTTATAAATAATATCTTAAAATATTATTATAATATCGCTATTAAGTAATTTCTTTATTATAAAAACTTAGCCTTATTTATAAAATTTATACTTAATATTTATTATAATTACCTTAAAGCTTAATATTTAAAATAAAATAATAATAAAATAAAAATAAATTATAAGCTATTACTTATATTATATAGAAATTTACTTTTTAATAGTTTTTTTTAGTATTTTAATTATAATTATAGCTTATATTAAAAATATTTTACTCCCCCTAAAGCTATAAAAAAAGAGGAAACTATAGCTATAATAGCTAAAAAAATATTATTAACTAATAAAGTTAGAGTAAAAAGGGCGCTTTCCTAAACCCTTTTAAACTTTACTATTTATTTAATACTTATTTATATAAAAATATAAATATTTCCTAAAATAATTTTACTAATATTTACCTTAGCTTTTAATAAGGTAATAAGTATAATAAACCTTTAAGTTTAAAATTATTATAATCTAAAGTAATATTATAATTTAAGTAAAAAATTATTATATTTATAATTAATTTATATAATAATACCTTTCCTTTTAAAATCTTTTTAAACGCGGCTTACTATCGCTATAAAGTAATAAAAGAAATAGAGTTTACTTATAATATAAGAATAAGAAATTTATATTTATATTACTATAAGCGCAGAATCCGTAAAATATATAAAAGTTAGTTATAATATATAAAAAAACTTTTTTTTATTTTATTTTCATTTATTTTTTATAAAAATATTAATAATATTATTATAATTTTATTTATAAATTTTTATAAATTTAATAAAAATACTAATAAGGTTATTTTTTAAAAATTATAAAATATACTTTTTAGTTTTTTTTTAAAAAGTTAAATAAATAAAAAAAGTAAGTATTTCTTACTTTATACTAAGTTTCTAAAAAGCTAACATTTAAATAAAAAAAACTAAATTATATAATTTTTTTTAAAAATTTTCTATATAAAAAAGATTTATTTCTTCTAATTAAAAAAAACTAGCTTAATAAGTTTTTTAAATCTTTAATAATTAATTATTTTCTCTTTTTTCCTTATTTTTCTTTAAGTATATTTTTTTACTATATTAAACTTTATTTAAAGTAAAAATATTAATATTTTTTAAAAAAACTCCTTTATTAAGGGACTTATAAATATAAAAAAAATAGTATCTAATAATAGATTTTTTAAATTCTATAAAAAGAATTTTTATATATATTATAACTAATTATTATAATTATAATAAAAGATTTTAATATAAAACTTTAAATATTTTTATATAAGATTTAATTAAAAAGCTATTATAAGGATAACTTTTATATATTTTATAAACTCCGCGCTTATAATAATATAAATATAAACTTCTTATTCTTATATTATAAGTAAACTTTACTCCTTTTATTACCTTATAATAATAGCTAGCTACGCTTAAAATAACTCTAAGGGGGAGGGTAATACTATATAAATTAATTATAACCGCGAAAATTTTTTACCTAAAATATAGCTTTACTCCGAATTATAATAATCTTAAACTTAAAAGTTTATTATACTTATTATTTTATTAAAAGCTAAGGTAAATATTAGTAAGATTATTTTAAAAGATATTTTTATTTTTATATAAGTAATTATCGAATAAGTAGCGAAGTTTAAGAGAGTTTAAGAAAATACCCCTTTTACTCTAATTTTATTAGTTAATAATATCTTTTTAGCTATTATAGCTATAATTTCCTTTTTTTATAGCTTTAAGGGGAGCGGAACTTTTTTAATATAAGCTATAATTATAGCTAAAATATTAAAGAAAATTATTAAAAAATAAGTTTTTAAGTAATATAAATAATAGCTTATAATTTATTTTAACTTTATAGCTATTTTATTTTAAGTTTAAGGTTTTAAAATAATTATAATAAATATTAATTATAAACTTTATAAATAAAGCTAAGCTTTTATAATAAGGAAATTACTTAATAATAATATTATAATAATATTCTAAAATATTATTTATAAGCTTTAGTTTAATTTAAGGTAGCTTTATATTATTTTTAAAAAAAAAGTACGCTTAACTAATAAAAGTTATACTCTTATTATAAAAGAGATATTAGCGTAAGCCTTATAATAAGGCGGTAAAGAAGCTTTTTAAAAAAAGATTAAGTTATTAAATAAAGTTTTAATAATATAATTATATATAAAAAAATATTACTTTAAAATTTAGTAAACTTCTTTAGTAATTATTATTAATAATATAATAAATATAAATTAAATTTATAATAAAAATATAATAATATAAGTAAAGATTTTTAATATTAAATTATATATATTAAAAGTCTAATTTTAATAATATTTTAAATATTATTAATTTAAATATATTACTAAATATTATATAATAAAGCTATAATATAGTAAATATTTTACCGCTTTATATATAAAAAGCGAATTTACTTATCTTATAACTTATAAGAAAAGATTATATTATTACTTTTTTTATTAAAAATCTTATTTTAAGTAAAGTTAATTTTATTTTAAAATAAGAGTAATATAAAATTAAGTAAAGAATATATATATTACTTAACTTTAAAAGTTTATAAACCGGAACTTTATATATATTACCTCTCCTTTTTCTTTTTTAGCGCTAATTAGAAATTAATAATAGCTAGGGTAGAAATACTAAAAAGCGAATATAATAATATTTTTTTCTCTAACTCCGATTTTATATTTATTTATAGCTTTATTATAATAATCTAGCTATTTTTTAAGATTAGCTATTATAAAATCTATTATAAGATAATAAAACTTTTATATATTCCTAAGCTATATTAATAAGGCTTTAATAAATTAGATTATTAAGGCCGCTTTAATTAAATATAAGAATATAATTTATAGTAATAATAATAGCTAAAAAGATAAGTAAGCTATATAAATTTTATACTAAACTTAGTTTATATATACTTTTACTATTATAAAGTCCGCTTTAGGGGAAATATAAGCTTTTAAATTATTAGTTAATATTTAACTTATTAAATATATAAAATACTAGGTATAGGCGGGGTCCGACCTAAAGCTAAAGTAACGCTTAAGGGGAGGGTTTTACTTTAAGTTTTCTAGTTTTTCCCCTTTTTAAAATATATATAAGATAGATTTAAGCTATATAAAGTATATTAGTATATAATTTATTATTATTATTAATTAAAAAGCTATAAGTAGCTATTTTTATAATATAAAAGTTCCTTAAAGTAATATATAGCTAGATTATATTTATTAGTAATTTTACTTTTTTTATTTATTTTATCTAAGAATTTAATAAAATTCTTTCTTTTTAAAAAATAAGTATATATATTAACTATTTAAATTAAAAAATTAATCACTTTATAGAAAAAAGCTTAATTAGAAAAAGTAAAGATTTACTATATAGCTTTTATAAGCTTTATATAATAATATAATTTTCTAATTAAAACTGCTTATATAAGCTAACTAACTTTTAGTTATTTTAGTTTTTAGTTTTTAGTTAATTAATTACTTTATTTAGTAACTAACTAAAGTTACTAAAGTAACTAACTAATAACTAACTAAAGGATATATATTTTAATTCTTAACTTTTTTTAGTTAGTTATTAGTTAGTTATAACTAACTAATTTTAAACCTTAAGTATAAAAAATAAAATTACTTAGTAAAGAAAAATAATATAATTAGCTTAGAGAAAAAAAAATTTATATAAAAGGTATTTTAACTTACTCTTTATATATATATATATATTAATTTACTTTAATAACTTTATAAGGTATTTAAGTATATATTATTTAATAAAAAAGAAAAACTAAAATGCTTAAGGGAAAACCCCTTACTTAATATATTTAGCTAGCTTATAAGCTAAAGTTATTATATAAAGAAACTAGATTATTATAATTTATCTAAAATTATACTAATTTTAAGTATATTATATTTATACTTTCTATTATATATCTTATTTAAGGTTTAACTAACTCTAGTATATATATTAATAATATTTAGTAAAAGTTTATAAAAATTAGCTAATTAATATATTTTATATTTATTATTAAATTAGTTTATAATTACTATTAAGAGGTTTTTAATTTTTTAATAACTTATATTACTTAACTATACTCCCCTTATATTTTACTTAAGCTTTAGCCGGGTTATTACTCTTACTAAGGGTAAGGAAGGGACCTGGCAGGGTTACTACTCTTACTAGGGATATACTAAGGTCGGACTAAACCCCGGCTATATAGTTAAGGTAAAAAATACCTATACCCTAAACTAGATTCGAACTAACTATCTTACTTATAAGAGACTAATATTTTTAAGCGCTTAATTACTACGCTAGGAGGGCTACCTCTTATATATATATATTATAGCTAAAAGTACTTTATTTAAAATAGTAAAGTATATAAAAGATTTAAGCTATACTTAAATAGCTAAGTTATATAAAAGTGCTTAGTTAAGTTTATATATATAATAAGCATAAGGTATATATATATTATATTACTCTAGTAACCTATATAGGTATCTAGGCATATAATCGTTTTAATAGAGAGGAAAAACCGGAGTACCTTAGGGAAAAACCCCTTACTTAATATATTCGGCTAGCTTATAAGCTAACTATATTATATCGGAAAGCTTAACCGTTATAGGAAATATCCGAAATTACGCCGGTTCTAAGTAAGAGGTACTTATACTTCTTATTATATATCTTATCTAAGTTCTAAGTAATTCCGGTATATATATCGGTAGATATTATAGCGAAGATAACTAAGTTATTTCGTAATTATACTCTATTATTAGATTATAGTTACTATTAGAGGGGACCTATTCCTCTAATAACCTACGTTATCTAACTATACCTTTACCCCGCGCCTTACCTTACCTAAGCCTCGGCCGGGTTACTACTCCTACCGAGGGAGGAAAGGAGCCCGGCAGGGTTACCACTCCTGCCGGGGTTATGCCGGGGTCGGACCGTACCCCGGCTATATAGTTAAGGTGAAAAATACCCGTGCCCTCCGCTAGATTCGAACCGACTGCCTCTCTTATAGGAGACTAATATCTCTAGGTGCTTAACTACTACGCTAGGAGGGCTAAGTATAAGGTATATATATATATATATAATTAGTTAGCGCCGCGCGCGGGGCGTGCGTAAGCTATATATATATATTATAACTTTAAGTAAGTATATTATATATATTTTAAATCTCTTTAAGTTATTTTATATTTATAAAGTTACTTTTTTATAATAGTTATAAAATTTTAAGCTTTTTTAAATAGCTAAAATGTTAAGTTAGCTATAATTTACTTTTTAAATAAAGCGTTAACTTATAATATTAATTTATATTATAAATAAATTATATAATAGTATTAATAAAACTATTTTAACTTATAATAAGTTAGAATAGTAAATATAATTATAAATAGCTTAATAAAGGATTTATAAGTAAATAAATATTAATAGTTTATATAATAATTAAATTTAGCTCTTAGAAAGAATAAAAACAGCTTTAATAGCTAAAATACTAGAAAATAATATTATAATAATTATTTTTCAGCCTGCCCTACCTTAAAAAAAATATTATAAGTTAAGTTTAAAGCTAAACTTACTAAGGTTTAAACTTAGTTAAGTAAGTATAATTAGTATATTAGATTAATATAAAAGAGACACTAATAATATACTTAGTAAGAATATATTTTAGCCTTTAATTAGACGAGTTTATAAGGATAATATTATCTAAAATTATATAAAGTAAGTATTATATATATATATAATATAAAGTATATATATATAAATTTAATAGCTATATTTTATAATAATAGCTATAGCTATTATATAAAGTATTAAATAAGGATTAAGAAAATAAAAAAAGTTATAAGTTTAAAAAATTTATTATAAAAATACTTTATAACTTATAAAAGTTATTTAATTAATAAAAGCTATAAAATATTATAACTTATAATATTTATATTATTTTAATAAGTAATATTTACTAAGTATTTATAACTTTTATATATTTTATAAACTCCGCGCTTATAGTAATATAGATATAGATTTCTTATTCTTATATTATAAGCAAACTCCGCTCCTTTTATTACCTTATAATAATAGCTAGCTATACCTAAAATAACTTTAAGGGGGAGGGCGACGCTATATAAGTTAATTATAACCGCGAAAATATTTTACTTAAAAAATAACTTTACTTTAAATTATAATAATCTTAAACTTAAGAGTTTATTATACTTATTACCTTATTAAAAGCTAAGGTAAATATTAGTAAAATTATTTTAAAAAATACTTTTATTTTTATATAAGTAATTATCGAATAAATAATAGAGCTTAAAAAGGTCCGGGAAATACCCCCCTTATTTTAATTTTATTAGTTAATAATATCTCCTTAGCTATTATAGCTATAATTTCCTCTTTTTTTTATAGCTTTAAGGGAAGCGAAACTCCTTTAATATAAGCTATAGTTATAGCTAAAATATTAAAAAAGATTATTAAAAAATAAGTTCCTAGGTAATATAAGCGATAGCTTATAATTTATTTTAATTTTATAGCTATTTTATTTTAAATTTAAAGCTTTAAAATAACTATAATAAATATTAATTATAGATTTTATAAGTAAAGCTAAGCTTTTATAATAAGAAAATTACTTAATAGTAATATTATAATAATATTCTAAGATATTATTTATAAGCTTTAGTTTAATTTAAGGTAGCTTTATATTATTTTTAAAAAAAGGTATACTTAACTAATAAAAGTTTTATTTTTATTATAAAAAAAGTATTAATATAAGCTTTATAGTAAGGTAATAAAGAAGCCTTTTATAAAAAGATTAAATTATAAAATAAGGTTTTAATAATATAATTATATATAAAAAGATATTATTTTAAAACTTAGTAAAGCTTTTTAATAATTATTATTAATACTATAATAAATATAAATTAGATTTATAATAAAAATATAATAATATAAGCGGAGATTTTTAACGCTAAATTATATATATTAAAAGTTTAACTTTAGTAATATTTTAAATATTACTAATTTAAATATATTACTAAATATTATATAATAAAGCTATAATATAATAAATATTTTACTATTTTATATATAAAAGGTAAATTTATTTACCTTATAGCTTATAAAAAAAATTATATTATTACTTTTTTTATTAAAAATCTTACTTTAAGTAAAGTTAACTTTATTTTAAAATAAGAGTAGTATAAGATTAGGTAAAAAATATATATATTACCTAACTTTAAAAGTTTATAAACTAAAACTTTATATATATTACCTTTCCTTTTTCTTTTTTAGCGTTAACTAGAAACTAATAATAGCTAAGGCGGAAATATTAAAAAGTAAATATAATAATATCTCCTTTTTTAACTTTAATTTTATACTTATTTATAGCTTTATTATTATAATCTAGCTATTTTTTAAAATTAGCTATTATAAGGTTTATTATAAGATAATAAAACTTTTATATATCCCTAAATTATACTAATAAGGCCTTAATAAATTAAATTATTAAAATTATTTTAATTAAATATAAGGATTTAGTTTATAGTAATAATAATAGCTAAAAAGATAAGTAAGCTATATAAACTTTATATTAAACTTAGTTTATATATATTCTTACTATTATAAAGTTTACTTTAGGGGAAATATAAACTTCTAAATTATTAATTAATACCTAACTTATTAAATATATAAAATATTAGGTATAGGCGGGGTCTAACTTAAAGCTAAGGTAACGCTTAAAGGGAGGGTTTTACTTTAAGTTCTTTAGTTTTTCCCCTTTTTAAAATATATATAAGATAGTTTTAAGCTATATAAAGTATATTAGCGTATAATTTATTATTAATATTTACTAAGTAATTATATTTTATATAGTTTATATATATAAGTTTTATAAAGTTACTTAATATAGCTTAAATAGTTAAGTATATATTAGATTCTTTCCTTTTTAAAGTAAGTAAATATTATCTATATTATTTTAAAAGCTTTTTTAGCTAATTTAAGTTTTATTTATATTTTTAATAAATACTTTTTTTATATATAAATTAATATTATTGCTATTAATTATTATACTCTTTATTTTTTAATTAATCTTATACTGTGAAAATCTTAATATAAAGCTTTTTTAGAATTAAACTTTCTATACTTAACCTTTATAAAGTCTTCTTACCCCCCCCCCCCCCCCCTCTTCCCTCGCTCGTACCTTATCTATTCTTTGTAAGTAATATATGATGCTAATACCTACCTACCTTGTTTTATTTCTTACTTCCTGGTTAAGCATACTTTAAATTGGCCTCCAAAACTCCCGCACCAGCTACTGCTGTTCACCGCGGCGGATTCGCTTAACCCCGTCAAGTGGCTGGCCTTGATTTACGAGTTATCCTTTCAATTCTGGCTTCCCCACGACTCTGTATCGCATTCGCAGGAGAGACAGGACTTCCTCAGCATCGAAAGGAAACACATAGTTCTGTTACGAACCTTGACAAAGCCGTTGTCGTCCTTGTTGTGGAAGCAGACTCTTTCAGGTTGACCACACCTACTCACGCAGAGGCAAACAAGCATCAAGTCCTGACACTCTAGCAGTTTCGCCCTAATTTTTTCCGGCTAGAACATGCGATAGCCTCCTTTTTCTGCCTTGTCGTAACTCCTTTGAGGTCAGCAGGTCACTGCAGGAGTCGACCTACAGTCCTTTTCTTCTGCCACAATCACCTAACATCCCTTGAGAGACCACGGTCAGCTAAAATCACCGCCCATCGCATCATTAGCCTTGTGTTTCGCATGATGATGAAAATGTCGGGAAATCACGCTATCGGTAATCGCAACAGTACACCGGAGGCCAATAGCGCTTCACTGCGACCTCCGTCAGCTCGAACCCCTGGGGCAGGTAGTCCTCTCCGCGCCTCTGCCGACATGGCCTCGATCACGGCCACATCGTCGAATCGCATTCGCCCCTCATCGGATTTTTATGGACAACCCTACCAAGCACTATGTCAAGCGACCACGGACAACGATGCTCAGGACAAAATTGCCCTGCAATGGATCGCCGATATCGACCAGTATGAAACAACTTTGGAGGAAATGGCCGCGGCCACTTTGGATCAGGACTTCAAAGATGAATTGAGCGCCATTGAGCAATGGTTCCGGGTTTTGAGCGAAGCCGAACGAACTGCCGCCCTCTATGCACTTCTGCAACAAACCACCCAGGTGCAAATCCGGTTTTTCATACAAGTTCTGCAGCAAATGGGCAAGAGCCATCCCATGTCAGGAGTTCTATCGCCTGCCAATTTTGACAAGGGTTGGTTATGGATTATTGATCGTCATTGTCGAACCTCATTTGACTAAGTCTTTAGATCCGATGTCGAATCGTCTTAATGACGCTATGAATAAATTAAACGTGGATGCAGCCATGAACTCCTTCACACGCTCCCCAGCTATCTCGTCAGGTTCCAAGCGAAACTCCGGACTAGATCCTTCGACCATCACTGCCATGTTTCCTGATGCGGCTGCCGCTATAGCTACAGAAAAGGCCAAGTTCACTCAACAGACGGGCAATTCCCCGTCAAGTCGCAATAGCACTGTTGTCGATTCAAGAGGCTCAGTAGCTGGTAGTGGAATATCCAGCTCACAGGAGGCCCGAGACGGCGGTGTCGGCAATCCGGCATCCCCATGGGGAGGAGGTGCTGATCATCCCTTCGCCAAAGCTTCTGGCCCGCAGCCCCCCATGGGCCAATTCGTGCAGCCCCCGCCCTCAGGCGGGCTCAGGTCACCAAGACCGCAAGTGAGTAACTCAACCATTCAAAGTACGACAGTGACGGCGCCGGAGAAAACAACGACCGATCTGCCCCTGCTTTCCCCATACAACGCTAGCGGTGGCAATTGGGCATCGATGGTGAATACCCCCATGGCTACGACTTTCAATGCCGGTAGCCCTAGCGGCGCCCAGGCCGATATGGTAGCCAATGCGACCGCTATGAAACTCGCAGCATTGTCTACAGTGAACAATCGCTTCGCATTGGACGACGTGCGCAAATATCGCCGCACCCGCTCCAATGACGCGCCACTTAATGTCGTCGGCCAGAATAAAATGTCTCCGCCCACACAGAGTGTCAACCTTTCTGGCGCCAATATGGTCATGATCAACGAACACGGCCAGGTTTTGAGTCGTGAACAAATTGCGGCAATACAGGCTCAGCAGGGCCTTAGCTTGGCGGGACAAAGGTCTCGTCCAAGTTCTCCTGGCATCGCTTTGCAGTCGGCCATGGGCACGACTTTGACGCAATTTAGCTCACCTCAGCACAATGGCTTTCTGAGTGCTTATGAGGGTCAGTCAACAGTGTTGAATAACGGTATGACTTCCGTGAATTTTAGTCAATTCGGTATCGGGAGTCACGAGGGCTATCTGTCGGACCACTCTGACCTTGTCCGCGGACGCTCCCCGAGGGGGAGAAGAGGAAGTTCTAAGCCGCCTGATGACCCAACAGATCCAGCTTTGCTTCAGGACATTCCCAGTTGGCTTCGAAGTTTACGACTACACAAATACACGGATAACTTAAGAGATATGAAGTGGACAGAGCTCATTGAGTTGGACGACAGGGCGCTCGAAGAACGAGGAGTCAATGCTCTCGGCGCCCGTAGAAAGATGCTTAAAGTGTTCGAACAAGTCAGAGGTGAGTCTCGCTGTGCATTTTGTCGCTAATCAATGACCCAAGATATTAAGGTAATTCCTAGAAGCGAAAACAGACGGCAGGATTGCATAAACAGAGACAAAGAGAACTAATCTTGATCCTGCGAGACAAAGTCCGTGGCAGATGGGAGGATGGGAGTCATGTCTACGATCCTCCCGAGTCTGTTGCAAGGAGCTGAACATTTGAGTGGGAAATGAGCTACATCAAGTCACATCGGGAGGTTTGTAGGGACAGAGGGAGAGCGACGCCGTTATCAAGGAGAGTGGAGGCACTGCGTCATTGGCAGCATGTACGTAGAAAAATCAAAGTCGAAGTCTTGCAGCGTGGGTGAATTTGGGCCCGATACACTGCCCTTTCCTACCGCCGTCCTCACACGGAGTATACCATAGAATATGTGAAAGACATGTGTTTGCAAAGCGGCTTATTCGTGGCTCGTAAGCCGCTCGTTTAATAGAGTAAAAGGGTTAGATACAGTGTGCGTAAAGGCTATGGTAGGTAAGCTTCAATCATCACTCAATTATCTGAGTTTCCCTATTAAGCCATGCCATCGTTAGTGGATCGTTTTTGAAGAAATCTCTCGTCTTCTCCAGGATCTCAGAGCTGTACGAATTAAGCCACGTCTTCTCAGGGGCTGTTAAGAGGGTCCTGTCAATGAGGTTCTGACAATATGGAACCATCGTAACGTGTTCGAAGCCCAGAAATGGTTTTTCACCGAAGCAGTGCTCCGTCTCGATCTCTCTCACCATCATTATGTTTTCGATGCGAATACCGAAGTGACCGTCTTCATAATAGCCTGGCTCATTTGAGAGTACATTGCCAGGAGCCAAAGGGACCTCCGCATATTGGACGCGAGTGCCTATGCCAATGGGACCCTCGTGGACATTTAAATAGGAGCCAACCCCGTGTCCCGTTCCATGGCGATAGTCCAAGCCCTCGCGCTGCGCGAAGATAAAGCCCGCGAAAGTTAGTTGAGTATACGGCTTGACTCGAAAAATAGAGACAGTACCCATAAAAACTGCCTGGCCAGGCAATCTAGAGCAAATCCAGTGGTACCCTTGGGAAAAACCGCAGTATCAAGAGCAATGACGCCCTTGAGAACAAGAGTGTATGCTTTTCGTTCCGCGGGCGAAGGCGTTCCGAAGTGAAGCGTTCGAGTCGTGTCAGTAGTTCCATCTAGAAACTGTGCACCTGAATCGCAGAGATACACGTTTTGCGGATCAATGACAGCGCAACTCCCTTGCTCGGGACCGTAATGAATCACGGCGGCACTTTGTGTACGTGGAAGAATTAGCAGCAAGTTCCCACGATACTTTATGTTGTGATGGATCCGAAGGGGAGATATTGCGAAATGCATCCTGATGCAAGCCACAGCCTGCGGTGTCAACCTACTTGGCTCCAGTTGAGGAAATGGTAGGAAATGAAAGACCGACAAAATGACGGTGCCTCGACCTCAACTCCTCCAGCTTTTTGGCAGCCTGTACCTCGTCGAGTTTGGCCTTCTTGGCTACGACTTGATCCTCAAGCCAGGCAAAAAACTCGATCAGGGCAGCGCCATCCCTAACATGGCATTCCCGCATGCCTCTAGTCTCGGTCTCATTCTTGATAGCCTTGGCGTCGCCGACTGGGCTGCGGGACTCTTCTACCAACCCGTCACCACCAAGCGCACGTTGCAAAGCCCAGGAACCTTTATTCGACATGAGGAAGGTCTGTGGCGCCTGCTTCTCCGGCGGCAAAGTCTTCTCGAGCTTCAAAAAAAATTCCCGAGCATCAGAGAGAAATGACTCGTATGGCTTCAGTTGAATATCATTGGAAGTAATATGAGACTTGGCTGCTTCGCTCAACCGAGACTTGTCGACGTATAAGATGGCCAAGTGAGGCGTGACAACCGCATAGGAGAAAAAGACAGGGTTGAACGGTATGTCGCTCCCGCGAAGATTAAACAGCCACGCAACCTCATCGAGCATGGAAATGAAGAAGCCGGCATAATTTTTCTTCGCAAGTTCATGTCGCAGGTCTGTGATCTTGCTTCGCACTGACTTTCCAGAAAACTCGTCCGGTAACACAGTGACAGATTGACGGGGACGCGGGGGTCGGTGACCAGCCCAGACAATATCAATTAAATTTTCGTGAAGTGGCAGGAGCTCGGCACCGCCAGCTTTGCGAATCTGTTCCGAGAGTTTTTTGGCGATGAGTCCAGTAATCAGTTCGGGGTCAACGGCTACGACTTTCCCTCCAGTTGATTGTTCGGCAACCCACTCCTGCCATGTCGGAACATCCTGAAGTCCTTGTTTGAGGAGCGTCCAATTATCATCAAGTTCGTGACAGGCTTGATTAAAATATCGCCCATCAGTGGCAAGGGCGGCGGCGTTTAGTGTAATGACAGCCCATCCTGCGGATCCGGTAAACCCAGATATGAATTCTCGCCGAGCATCGCAGTCGGCTATGTATTCGGAGCTGTGGCTATCTTCAGAAGGGACAACTGTGGCGCGGACCGTGTCAGGAAAGCTATGCTTGACCTAGATCGCCAGGGACTCTGATACTGGGCGATGCGGCCTACTCACTGTAGACATGAACATTACGCTCTTTCATCAACGCCCTGAGCTGGACCAGCCTGAAGGAACTAGCAATAGTCATCACTTCCGAAGCGATGACCAACAAGATCAATCTTGGAGGAGGTAATACTTGATTTTTATGCACATTAGGAACTAGAAGTCCTCTAGGAAATGCGTGGACAGAGTACCTCTTTAGTTAACTTGATACATTCATAAGACAGCGTCGAAAAAAGATAGGTGTAGGCTGACGTGTCCATTATTCCTGTCTTATGAATGTATCAAGCATAAATCGCTCTCAGGCGTAGGAGTGTTACTACCTAGAGTACTAAGTTATCTAGCTTATAAATAGTTATTTAAGAAGACTTATAAATACTGTGAAATTTTAAAAAAGTAAACTTTATAAACTTGAAGCTTTAAAGTACAAGAGTTTATGTTATAAACTTATATAATAATAAATCTTAAACTTATTACTTATATATAGTGGGGGGGCAAAAAAAACGCGACATTTTGCCCTATAACGCGATCGCGTCTTTAGCCTTAACTAACCCTTTACCTTTAAAGACCTCTAGGGAGCCGTATAATACCTCTAGAAATACTAAAAAAGCACTAAAGCCCTTATAAGGGAATAAAGATTATAATTATATATAATATAAGCTTATCGGTTAAGGCTATTACTATTAAAAAGGGCTTTTATTTAAAACTATTTATAGTATTATTAGATATTATTAATCTTAAATTTCCGTAAAATCTTTAATTAGCTATAAAAAGAAAAAGATTATTATTAATATTAATAAAAGATATATCTTTTAATATATTAAAATTAACTTTCTTATCTTATATAAAGATTTTCTTAAATAAATTAGAATTAAGTATTTTAAGCGTACTCTTTATTAATATTTTCGCGTATAAAGAATTAAATATTACCGTATACTCTAACGCCTAAAGCTCTCTAAGGAAGCGGCCGCTTTTTAGCTTTAAGAAGCTAAAAGATACCTTAATAAGCTAGCTTTCTTTTAGTATAATTAGATCTTCTCTAATAAGACTATAGTTATATATAAAGATAATAAAAAGGAGAGATAGGTTTTTTACTTTTATATATATTTATTATTATAACTTTTAAATAGTAATTCTAATAGCTATAAGGCGAGAGATTAGCTAAAAATTATATTAATCTAAAAGCTAAGTCTAACTAATATTTATAACTATTCTAAGCTATATTTAATATTAATTAGTATATATTATTTATATCTTTATCTAGTAATCTAAATATATTATAAAGTAATATTATAAGCTAGGTTATTTAAGCTTAATTAAAAAATAGCTTTTTATAATAGCTAAGCTTAGCTTTATTTTTACTTAGAATAATACCCTTATATATATATTTAATATTATACGCTAATAGCTTATATAATAAGCTAAAGAAAATAGTATAAGCTTTATAAATTAGCTACTTTATTTCCCGGATTTTAACCTTATAGAAAACTTATAAAAATTACTTAAAGAAAATATTATAATTATTTACTTTAAGCTTTCTAAAATACCCTCTAATAATACCTTAAAAAAGAGGCTTTACTAAGTAGCTATTAAGGCGTAAGAGGACTTAGAAGATAAGGTATTAGAAAACCTTATTAATTCGATACCTTATTAAATTATAGCTATTATAGCAGTAAGGGGTTAGTATATAAAATTATAATTATAGCTTTAAATAGCTTATATTTTATAAATTCTAAAAAATATTTTTATTATTTAATTAGGCTTAAAATAGGTAAGAAATAAAGCTGTAAAGATAAGTATTATACTAGCTAGAATTAGAGTTACTAAGCGTATTATATTATTTTTATCTTATAACTATATATAATATATAATATATAATATATAATATATAATATATAATATATAATATATAATATATAATATATAATATATAATATATAATATATAATATATAATATATAATATATAATATATAATATATAA
>PDHQ01000017.1:8876-126936 GCA_003339415.1 Ophiocordyceps camponoti-saundersi (nom. inval.)
CAGAAACACCGCTTCCCCCCCGCTCTCTCTCTCTCTCTCTCTCTCTCTCTCTCTCTCTCTCTCTCTCTCTCTCTCTCTCTCTCTCTCTCTCTCTCTCTCTCTTTCCACTTCCACTCACCAACTGGCCCAACAAGGTCAACCAATTCAGTTCATAAAGATGGATCCAACTTGATAAAAAATCCTTTCCCTCCCCTTGCCTAGAACTAGCGCTTCTCTGCAGACGTCGACCGTCACGATGACCCTTATATGACCCTTAACAATTCAATATTTGATAACCAAATGCCGCATCGCAGCACATCAAAGAGAGAGCGAGAGAGGGGGAGAGTTAGAGAGAGGGCGTCCGGCGCACCGACAGCCGGAAGAACACACATCGCAACCGCCCCCCCCCCCAAGCAACCTGTTCGTCTTTACTTTTTTGTCTCTGCTCAATTTCCCTACCCGCTGCAGTGTTCAAAATCATCAGCTGCGCAATCGCCCTTGTCTTCCTTTTTCTTTCCCCTTCTGCTGTTTCTTTTGCCGTTACTCCGGAGTCCGGACTGATCCGAGTCATCCCGCACAGACGGTGACCCATCCATCCATCACCATCCGGACCCCAGGACAGAAGGGCCTCCACCGCAACGCCGGAAACCTTCCCGCTGGTTTGTCCCCCCCCCCCCCCCCCCCCCCCCCCCCCCCCACAACCCCCCCCCCCCCCCCATGATTCATGACGCAAGAAATACGAGCTTCACAGCATGTCGTGCCGCAGAAACATGCATGCATACCCTCCCTTTGACCCTGCATCACCTTCTTTTTTGCCTGTTTCGGGCGCCAAAAAAGATGAAAGAGGGTGGAGACGATGAAGAAAAAGGAACAATAGCGGATGCAAGGGTGCAAAACTAACTCTCGTCCATCGAATCCCCTTCCCCATCTCCTTCAGGCTCGTCCTCGTCGTCGCTCGAACTGCTGCTGCTATCATCGTCTTCGACGCCTATCAGCCGGTCCTCGGCCCCCGTCGCCGTCTCGCTCCGTGTGGGCATCCGGTGGGCAAAAGCCTTCCGCACCGCAGCGTTGGTGCTCGTGTCCCACACGTGCATGCTTCCAGAGCTCCCCGCCACCGCCAGCCGAAAGGCAACGGCCGCGTCCGGCGCAAAGGTCGCTGCAAACACCTTGCCCACGTCCAGGTTGCGCGAGACGACCAGGGACGGCCCGGTCGTGGCCGAAATGTTCCACAGCTTGACCGTCTTGTCCGTCGATCCCGTCGCCATGAAGCCCGGGATGACGCCGTTGACGTCAAACGACGACACCGACTCGTCGTGCGCCTGCAGCGTCCATACCGACTTGGTCGCATCCGCGCTCCGCGGTGCCTTGCGGATGTCGTGGTAGTGCACCGCTCCCCTGTCCGTCGAGACGAAGAACATGTTTCCGTCGTGCGGATCCCACCGCACCGTCTCGACGTCGCCCTCCACCCCCCAGCGAGGTGCCTTGGCCCCCGGCGCGCGCATGTCGGCCGCCACAACCGTCCCGTCGTAGCTGCCGCTCAGCAGCACCGTCGGCTCCGCCGCGCTCCAGGCGAGGGAGCAGACCTTGTCCGTGTGGTACGAGTACGACTGGGCGCACTTCGTTGTGTTGAGGTCCCAGAGCTTAACCGTCTGATCTGCCGACGCAGACGCCAGCAGGTTGCGATGGCTGCGATTCGCCGCCAGCGATAGTACCGCGTCCACATGGTGATCGTCGTTGGCCTTCTTGCTCTTCTTCTTTTTCTTCGCCTTCTTCTTGCTCTTGTCTGCCGCCTCTGCCTCTCCTCCTTGACCCAGAATTGCGTTCGGATACATGCAGTCGATGGTGTCGAGGTCCCAGATCTCAATGTCAGGATCCATCGTACCAACGGCGACGAAATTACCCGTCGCAGCTTCTGCGGGACCTTGCCGTCCTACCGGCATGTCCAGCCACTCCAGGCACAGCGGGATCGCAGGAAGCATCAGGTCGTGATGCACATAGAGATTGTCCCCATCGTCCTCGAATACGTACACCTCTAGCTGCGCCAGCTCGTCCTCTACCTTGGCCGATAAGATGAGGTTGTCGGTGGTCATGATCTGGAGATCTTGCCGGTCGTCCTCCTCATCATCACCCTGGAGCGTAATGTACGGATCGTCATCGTTGGATTCGTAGTAGGCGAGAGACTTGACATTCCCAAACATGCCCATGGTCTCGCCTTTATCATGCGCGTCGCTATCGTCGTCATAATGCTCCAGGTCGTATTCTTTCAGGACATCCTCGTCCGCGCTGACAAGGTAGAATGGTCAGCGCAAATACTTTAGAAGGCCATGCATTTACCCACGTCCTGCTTTTTGGATCCGTCTGCATCTCATCTCCCGCCTCATGGTCGTCAGAGGCATCTTTTCCCTTGTTTTCCTCTGCCTCCTTCAGATCTTCTTGGGCGTCCTCCAGTTGTAGCTTGGCCAGTGCCGCTATCCTGTCATACTCGGCTTCGTCCAGAGTATATTTCCTGGGAACTGGTGCCGCAAATCCGCGCGGCACCCATTGCGCCGTCGTGATGATGGACATTGGATAGCTGGACGCGTCTCGCTGCCTTGACGGTGCCCATCATCTCCTCAGCGCCGGCGGAGAAAAAGATTCTCGGTGGCCCGTGGGTGGTGAGCTTATCGATAGCGCGTCGGGAAAACATGATCGCCGAGACCAGCTTGGACTTCCACTATCAAGTCGCTTTCCGTCATCATCTCTTGTCCTATGGAAAAATAAAAGGGGGCATCTGGCCGGAGCTCCACGATGGCGACAGACCGAGGCTCTGATGACTACAATCCCAAGAGGAGAAAATTCGACAAGCTACCGTTCGTGAGCCGCAGTCGACGTGATCTGCGCGCTACTTCGCCTCGAGCGCGACCCCAGACGCCGCGCCGAGAGGCCGACCAGCCGGCGCCCAACGAGCAGGATGACCGAGCCTTGGATCGAGATTGGTACGGGGGCGATGAGTTCGGTGGCCACTCGCTGGGCGATGATACCCACAATCCTTTCGCCTCCTATGAGGTGTCGGCATGGGAGAGCCAGCAAGAGGAATCGGCTAGGGCTGAGAAGATGACGAGTCGTTACGATGCGAGACAGGAGCAGCGACGCAAAGAAAATGACGCCTGGGAAACTAATAGGATGCTTGTCTCCGGGGTTGCTCAGAGGAGAGACATGGCCGTCGACTTTGATGACGATGAGGCGACGCGGATCCATCTGTTGGTTCACGACCTCCGTCCCCCCTTTCTCGACGGTCGCACCATCTTCACGAAGCAGCTTGAGCCTGTGCCTGCCGTGAGGGACTATCAGAGTGACATGGCCGTCTTTAGCAGGAAAGGCAGCAGGGTGGTCAGGGAGGCGCGACAGCAGAGGGAGCGACAGAAACAGGCGCAGCAAGCAACCAGTCTCGCCGGCACGACCCTGGGCAACATCATGGGAGCCAAGGACGAAGACGGGGACAGCGCCCTGCCGGTGGCTGGAGAGGAAGATCGGCCAAGGGGGGAGCGCAAGAGCAAGAAGTTCAGCGAGCACCTCAAGGGCAGCGAGGGAGCTAGCGACTTTAGCAAGACTCACTCGCTCCGAGAGCAACGAGAATACTTGCCCGCCTTTGCCGTCCGAGAGGATCTTCTTCGCGTCATTCGGGAGAACCAAGTCACCATCGTCGTGGGCGAAACGGGTTCGGGCAAGACGACGCAGCTGACACAGTTTCTCCTCGAGGACGGCTACGGACGCAATGGCATGATTGGCTGCACACAGCCGCGTCGGGTGGCGGCCATGAGCGTGGCCAAGCGAGTAGCCGAGGAGATGGAGGTTAAGCTGGGAGGCACCGTCGGCTACGCCATCCGATTCGAAGACTGCACCAGCAAGGAAACCATCATCAAGTACATGACGGACGGCGTCTTACTGCGCGAGTCGCTCAACGAGCCGGATCTCGACCGATACTCGTGCATCATCATGGACGAGGCTCACGAGCGAGCTCTTAACACGGATATCCTCATGGGCCTGTTCAAGAAGATTATTCAGAGGCGACGGGACCTGAAACTGATCGTTACGTCGGCGACAATGAACGCGAGGCGCTTCTCTGACTTCTTCGGCGGAGCGCCCGACTTTACGATTCCAGGGCGGACGTTTCCTGTAGACGTCATGTTCCACCGATCCCCGGTAGAGGACTACGTCGATCAGGCAGTGCAGCAGGTTCTAGCCATCCACGTCTCCATGGACGCAGGCGACATCCTCGTCTTCATGACGGGCCAGGAGGATATCGAAATCACCTGCGAGCTGGTTCAAAAACGCCTCGACGCCCTCAACGACCCTCCCAAGCTGAGTATCCTGCCGATTTATAGCCAAATGCCGGCCGACCTACAGGCCAAGATCTTTGACCGAGCGGATCCCGGGGTACGGAAGTGTATCGTCGCTACCAATATCGCCGAGACGAGCTTAACGGTGGACGGCATTAAATACGTCGTCGATGCGGGTTATTCGAAGCTCAAGGTGTATAATCCTAAGATGGGAATGGACACCCTCCAGATCACGCCCATCTCGCAGGCGAACAGCTCGCAGCGGTCTGGCCGGGCCGGGCGTACGGGCCCAGGTAAGGCGTTTCGCCTCTATACGGACAAGGCTTTTAAGGAGGAACTCTACCCGCAGACGATTCCGGAGATCCAGCGGACGAACCTTTCGAATACGGTTTTAATGCTAAAGTCGCTCGGGGTTAAGGACCTCTTGGACTTTGATTTCATGGACCCTCCGCCGCAGGATACGATATCGACCTCCATGTTCGACCTCTGGGCGCTGGGTGCACTAGATAACCTCGGGGAGCTAACGGAGTTAGGACGCAAGATGAGTGCGTTTCCTATGGATCCGTCACTGGCCAAGCTGCTTATCACGTCGGAAGAGGAGGGCTGCAGCGAGGAGATGATTACTATCGTGTCGATGCTTTCGGTCCCAAACGTCTTCTACCGACCTAAGGAGCGGCAGGACGAGGCCGACGCTCAGCGGGAGAAGTTTTGGGTGCATGAGTCGGACCACCTGACGTACCTGCAGGTATATTCGGCCTGGCAGGCGAATGGCTACTCGGACGGGTGGTGTATCAAGCACTTCTTGCACGCCAAGTCTCTGCGGCGAGCCAAGGAGATACGCGAACAACTGCTAGACATTGTGCGGATGCAGAAGATGCAACTCCGCAGCTGCGGCATGGACTGGGACTTGATCCGGCGCTGCGTCTGCTCGGGTTACTATCACCAGGCGGCCAAGTATCGCGGCTCTGGCGAGTACATCAACCTTCGGACCAATGTGGCGGTCCAGCTTCACCCGACGAGCGCCCTATATGCCGGTCACCCGCCTGATTACGTCGTCTATCATGAGCTCGTCCTCACTTCCAAGGTGTTCGTGTCGACGGTGACGGCCGTCGACCCGCACTGGCTGGCCGACCTGGGTGGCGTCTTCTACTCCGTCCGCGAGAAGGGTTACTCGGCGCGCGAGAAGCGGACGACGGAGACGGAATTCAATCGCCGGATGGAGATTGAGACCAAGATGGCTGAGGACAAGCGCCGGCAGGAGGAGAAGCTGAGGCTCGAGGCCGAGAGGGCGACGGCGAAGCCCAAGGCCGACGACGGTGGGGGGAAGAAGTTTGTCACGCAGGGAGCTGTCAAGAAGCCGGTGGTACGGAGACGCGGCCGGGGGTTTTGATCCTGACTTTCTTGTCTCTACTACGTCGACAACTTATCTCTCATTCTTTCTCTCTGCGTCTCGAAGCAGGTAGATGAGAAGAGAGGACTTTCATATAGATGGTGAGAATAGGGAGCCTTTAAACGGCTTTTCAATGACGGATGGCGAAACTGGATTCCCCCGTCACCAATTCTCGGTTCTCTTTGGTGAGCTCAACGACTTTTGCTTCACGCGGGCCCTGGTCGACTTGGCGCAGAAACTTTTCCAGCGCATCATCCTCACCCTGAGCCTCCCCTTCTACCTGATTTCGAGGGTTAATTCGTGAGCGATGAAGTAGGGGGTGGCGAGATGAGAGATCAACCTTGTTGTCTGACGTGTTTCGACACCATCCCGTGATACCGTAGTCTTGAGCCTTTTGACGAGTGAAGTAGCTGGGGAGTTTCACGTTTCATTATCATCATCGTTTTTTTCTTTCATGGGCTTTTCTGCGCCAGACGGTGATGACGGGCAGAGACACCGTACCGGAAACCAACGCCTGGGCCGGGACGATGATTGGAGAGGGAAGCGTGAGCAGAGGCCGTTGGAAGGGGGGGAGGGTCTTCTTAGTTTTCTTGACGAACCCTGGACGACTCCGCCGTGGGCTACGAAGTACAACTGCGTGACGGCGTCGTCAGCTAATCATTGTATCTGGCGGGAGAGAGATTTCATACGCGTCTCATCGTGATACGAAGAGGATGTGGTGATGGATGCTGCCGGTGAGGAAGATGAGAGTCGTCAATGACGTCGTCGGCCAGTCCGTTGCTCTATCAGACTATCATCTATGAAAGAGAGATATCACGTGATTTGTGTTTCAAGGTTCTGTGAGATCACGTGCTTTTGCCTCGCCTGACTAACTTGTTGTTGGCCAGCCAAACCTTGGATCATCATTCCCGCCCCCACCGAAACACGCTTCTTCAACGTCTCTCTCTCCATCTTCATCTCTTCCATCTTCGCCATCCTCGCTTCAATCAAGCCATGAAGCCCATACTCTTCCGACAGAGGAAAACGACCGAAACACTCCGTCGCCGATCAGCGGAAGGTGACGAAGAAGATGACGTCGCAGTCGCCTCATCGTCGCAGGCTCGGCTTCACGACGACGACGACACCTCCTCTCGCATCGACGCATCGGTAACAGCCGCTGCTGACGACGACGACGATGAAAACGACGAAGATACAGCTACCAGCGCCATTCCCCCCTCGGTGATAGCGGCGAGAATCCGTGCCCGTCGCCAACGCTCCGGCGGTCTTCGATTCTCCTCCAACTCCAACTCCGCCTCGTCTGCGCAGAGAAACTATGGCAACTTAGGCACGGTCGCCTTGACTGCCCAAGGCGACGAAGGGAGTGCCATCACGCAGCGATTCACCCACCAGACAGGTGTCGTCGCCGATCTTCACGACAGACACATGTACGCCTTTTCTCTCGGCTCGGTTGATTCGTTTTGTCGCCCTCTTCGGCGCGTTGGACTAATCATTTAAGGAACGAGTATATAGAATCTCGTCTGTCTAGCCGTCGCTTCGTCAACGGTAACGCGCACAACTTGAATCCCTCGCATCACCATGACGAAGACGACGACGATGATTACGAAGAAGATGACGATGATAAAATGGATGACGATGCAGACGCACCGCAGCAACAGCAGAAGCAGAAGCAGCCCGCTTCTACTTCTTCTTCCTCCGCCGTCGTCAAGACGACAGATCAGCCGACCAAACACGGCAAGCTCTTCGAAGTCGCCATCCCTCCCGAGGTGAAACAACGGCGCGACGAGGCGAAGAGGCGTCTCGCCCAACAGCAGCAGCAGCAGTATCAGCAGCAGCAGCAAAGATCGTCCCAGCCGCGCTTCGCACGCAACCGTCGCGGCAGCGATGACATGCAGCGAGACCGCTTCGTCGAGCAGTTTCTTCACGAGAATCGACGTAAGTCTTTTTTGCTTCACCCTCCGAACTCGGCTGGCTCTGCTCTCTCCCTACTCTCCTCTACAAATCTTTCATCCGGTAACATTGCTAACGATATCAATCACAAGTAAACGTCTACGATTACCCCCGCCAATCGTCATCCTCCAACAACAACCACCACAACCACCACAACAACAACAACCAACAAAGACAAGGCTCCTCCTCATCCCGCAACGACCACCGCTCCGTAGACGACCGAATGGCAGACCAGTTCCGCCGCCAGTACCTAGAGGAGCTCGCCCAGAGACGCAACCGGAGACGTCGAGCCCCGAGACCGGCCCGCCAGCTACCGCCCCCCGGCGAGATCCTCCGCGGGCCCAAACTAGGCGGTAGCCGTAACTCTCGTGCCGCTATTAGGAACATTCTGCTGCAGCAGGAGAAGGAGAAGGTTGGGAGGAAGGCGTGAATGCGTACGCCTGCTGTTGGCTGCTGGTTTTTTTTTTCTCTTCTTTTTTTTCCCTCTTGCTTCCTCTTTTTCATGGCCTTTTCTCGCTGCTCTTTTGTTCGTCGAGGAGCATCTCTCTTCCCTTTGAAGGATAGGGGAAGAAGAAATGAGCTTGATACTGCTTAGGATGCTACGCTCAGGTAGGGTAATCGTCAGATTCACACAGCGGGCAGTCTCAACATGATAGATGTGAATCTGTACATCTTGCTTGCACGATGCTGTCAAGACACATCTCTCCCATCTCCCACGTCCCATTTCTTATCGTCATATGCAGTAGAGATTAGATTGACAGAAGACGTGAACAATCAAGGCCAGCCATCTTTTTCTTCCTACTCTCCGCGTCAAAGACCCTACCAATCTACCTACTAATTATGCAGTTACCAATCTGAAGGGGTAAGGGAAAAGAGAAGCCTCTTGATTCTCTCCCTACCTATTCCAAGCCCTCCGTTCCCCCCTCCCCCCCAGTCCAAACGCGTCACGATGAGAGAGACTAAAATGAAGAAGGAGAGGAAAAAGAAGAGAGGGCTTGCAGGCATGATAAGCCCCCCCTGGGGTGGCCGTCAAGAGCACACACACACACAGCATCCCCATGAAAACAAAACCCCGAGACAAAGCAAAAATTCCCATATTTGCCTCCCCCGATTGTGATATCCTGGAAATTGACGATGCCCGACACGACGCCTGATGAAGAAGGGGAAAGAAAAAGAAAACAACGCGCCGGATATTTCCCAACCTAAGCCCAAGACCGTGTGAGACGAGAGACAAGATGGGATAGAGGAAAAAGGAACGAAGAGAGTGAGAGAGTGAGAGTGAGAGAGTGAGAGTGAGAGAGTGAGAATGAGAGAGAAAGGGAAGAAGAAGAAGAGGAAGAAAAAGAAAGAGCAAGCCCGAATAAAAAGAACCCTGTATATATAAATAGACCGGTGCGCCCCCCCTCCGTCGTCGTCGTCATCATCAGACTCTTTTTTTTGGGCATCTCAAGCAACAGTCAGTCTCCTCTTTCCTGCTTCACTCATCTGATGTCGAGCTGAAAGGGCTTGAAGCGACCTCCGATGGTGGCGCAGCGGGGACACTTTCTCCGTGCACCTTGCTCCGCCATCAGGACCTCGACGCAGGCGGGACATAGGCCGCAGATGCACTCGGTGCAGGCGTACGAGTTCTTCAGCTGCGATACCCCCTGACAAGCTGCGCAGTAGATGTGGATGACGCTCTGCGACGAAGACGGCGGCGGTGACGAGTTGTTGTTGTTGCTGCTGTTGTTGTTACTCCTGCTGCTGTTATTGATGTTGGTGCTAGGCAGGCCGCGAGCCGTCATGTGAAAGTTTTCGCCGCTCTCGACCGACGGAAATGGCTCGGCGCCGTCCTGGTGGTTGGACGGGGGCGTCAGGGCCTGCTGAAGGGGGGACGCCTGGTAGCTGCCCGACTGGACGTGGGGCAGCTGGAAGGGAGGAGGCAGCGAGCCGCGGTGGAGCGAGACGGGCGACTTGGGCACCTGCGAGACTGGGTCAGTTCATGTCGTGGCAAAATGAGACTCTGATGGCCGCTCACGGGAGTGCGGTCCTCGTCAATGTCGCCGGCGGCCGAGGCAGCCTGGTCGGCGGCGTCGATGAGATCCTCCCAGCGCTTGCCAAAGTCCGGGGCCGTGGGCTCGGCCGAGACGGCCTTGCGGTCGACGTCGGCCGGCCGCAGTCTCTCGTCGTTTTGGATGCGCCGCAGCCAGTCCGAGGCGCCGCCTCGCGAGTTCTTCTTCCTATGATGAGCCTCGCGGCCGCGCTTCGTGACTGACGGCTTCCGCGGCCGGTTCAGGCCCAGGGACCGCTGCAAGGGCGGCAGCGTCGAGGACCGGCCGGGCGGGGAGCCGGAGAGCAGCGAAGGCAGCTGCTTAGAACCCGAGTACGGGTCACTGGTGACATCGTTGTGGGACAGATTGAGGGGCGGCAGCTCAATCGAGGTCCGAGGGATGCGGCGGGCATCCAAGTCCGAATGATATTCCTGCGATCCATCAGAGCGCTGTTCTCTCTCGGCGCAAGATGAAGGAGGGGGAAGGGGGGGGGAGGAACCTACGCGATCCACGTCGCCCTCTCCCTCCGACTTGGCGCCATGCAGCTCGGCGAGGGCGACGGCGGCGCTGGCGTCGCCGAGTAAGGAGCCCGACATGTACTCGTCGACGTGGCGCGGCGTTCCCGGGTTACTGGAGCCGTCACGAAAGGGACCTCGACCGGATGAGGGCGGCTGCTGATCAGGAGCTCGGGGCGGCGTGTTAATCATGAGCAGGAAACTTTCCTCGGTGGCGGGGAGCTTGGATATATAGTTCTCGGGGTGGGCGCGTCGTATATGCTCCTGCATGGAGCGATATCGCTTCTCCTGCGAATAGGCGTCAGACTCCAGACCCGATGCTACCGGAGAGGGCGACTACTCACACCGATGCAGCGCTTACGGCAGCTGGAGCCATCTTGGTTGCGTAGAGGGCAGACGACTTCGTTATTAGCGTCGGTGATGGAAAAGGATGAGGTCAGAGACGAGCGCTGCGGCATCTTGATCAAACAAGTATCAATTGTACAGGCTGCAGTCGCGTTCGAGCATGGCAGAATGATGCTTGGTCAGTCGAGGGATGTTGAAGATGCAGAGGAGAAGATGAGTCGAAGCCGAGTGTAGGTTTAAAGGTTGAGGCAAATGGGGGGCGCAGGTCGATCCAAAGGCTAAATCTCGAAGGAGGCGCGGCAAAGCATACAGAAGGAGGAAACGCTTTGTCGGGAGGCGCAATAAAGAGTCCGAAGTTGATGATGTATGAATAGAGATGGGTAGATAGGTAGGTAGGTAGGAAGATAGTAGGAAGGCAGGTAGGTTGGTATGTATGCAGGCAGGTATGTATGTGTATGTAGTATGTATAGATAGGTATGTATGACGACGACGCGGTACAGCAAGAGGTTAAGGAGACTGGAGTGATGAAGGTTCGTTGTCGTTGTCGTCGATGTCGTCGTCGATGTCGTCGTCAATGTCGTCGTCGTCGTCGTCAGAAAGAGGGGCTCTTCGGGCACCAGGCGGCAGAGCAGGGCGGCCGAAGCCGGAGCGCGGGCCGGCGCGGCTCGAAGGGGAAGCCGGAGAAGTAGGTGAAGGTGGAGGGGAGAAGGAGGAGCAAAGCGAGAGAGAGAGAGGGGGGAGAGATGGAGGGAATATGGGCGAGAATAGGACGGTCTACCTGTAGGGAGGGAGGTAGAGGTAAGTTGGTAGGTAGGTTGGTTGGTAGAGGTAGGTTGGAGGTAGGTAGTAGGTAGGTGGGTAGTGGGTAGGTAGGTAGGTAGTAGGTTGTAGGTAGCAGGAAGGTATGACCCGGTATATGTGGGGGGGGAGATGAGGGGCGGGCTGAGATGGGTGACTCTGCAGTTTCGCACCTGGCTGGGGGAGCTATTCGTACTCGGAGAAGCAGATATCGAGGGCGAAAAGGGAGGGTGGGGAAGATAGACAGCTCCCAGTAAGGAATGCGGCCGGTTGCTGAGGCGGGAACCAAAAAAAAAACCTGGTACTGTGCAGAGAGTGAGAAGAGAGGAGAAGAGGGAGATATGGAGCAGAGAGATAGAAAGCCATGCTCCTCTCCCCCCCCTCCCCCCTTTCTCCTCTCTCACTGCGCCCCCCCTTTCTCCTCTTCTTCCTCCTGCTCCTCCTCTTCCTCTCTCATGCGGTCTCCGCCACACGGTCGGCGGCGTAAAGGGCCAGAGCGCACCGGACTGAGAAGTGTAAACAGAGAGAGAGCAAGAGACTGAGAAAGCAGCGAGAGAGAGAGACTGGGAGAGAGGGGAGCACGGCCCCCAACACTTTTCGCCTTTAGGGTTGGTTAGGTAGGTAAGATGGAGGAGGGGTTAGTCGTAGCTCGGCCGGCACTAGGAGCTCTCGTTTTGGGAGAGAGAGAGAGGGAGATGGCCAGGTAGAGGCGACGATAGCTTGGAGGCTTGGAGGTAGAATCGAAGGTGAGGAGAGAAGAGGGTGAGAGGAAGAAAGAAAGGGGGGGTGTATCTTGTAAGGATTGGACAAGTTAAAGTGCGTGCAGGAAGGAATTGCATGCTAGGATCATAGGATGTGGAGGTAGATGGTGTGATTAGATGGTGTGGAGATAGTAAGTACCTATCTTGGTATCCGTACCTCAGTTGAGGGAGTCGATGAAGCACGTGCCTTCCTTGTAAAGCCGGTGCCAATCTGCGACTGCGCATAAAGGGGCAAATCAATTCTGCAGATAGAGTACGGACTCTATTTCATTTTATTCGACACCAGGAAGAGCCAAGCGTCGACGCGCAGATGTATCAGGATGCCTTTTTTTTCTTTCTTGGCTCAGTCTGTAATCGGTCGCTGTATCAGACCCAGCCGCAGTGAGTGCCTACAGGCTATCGGCAGCCCGTTAATCCGTACGGATAAAGGTGCAGCTACGGATACAAGCACGATTCATATGCATGTATGTACTACTAGTTGCACATAGCGTAAAACCACACCCCCCCTTCCTCTTCTTCTTCCCCCCCTTCTAAACAGCTCCCAGAGCTTCGGGAAGGCCTAAAAGAAGGACATGACAAAAAAGCATGTTCACATGCTATGCGGCGCCTCTACAATAAAGCTATAAGCAGCATGTATGTACATACATATAAAGAACCAAGCAAATAATATAGACAAAGCCAAAAGAAAAAGAAAGGATTATGGGGAAAAGAGAATCAATGCATGCATTTATTACCTGCATCTAAGCTGTCTATTGCTTTGCTTTGCTTTGCTGATGATAACGATGATGATGATGATGCTACCTCCTCTCTACGGACGTACCTCTCTCTACTATTCACACGTCCTTCCACTCCAACGGAGCTCGCTTCTTTCCCCCCCCCTGCTGGTCTTCCGCCCCGCTCCGCCCCGCCCCGGCTCCCCCGCCTCACCCAGACCAGACCCAACCCGCTCGTCGATAGGTAGAGAGAGAGAGAGAGGGAAGACAGAGGCAACCGATTCCGGCGTGACCGATGACGGCTCATTTCCACATGTGTCGAGCTATGTCTGTATGTACTTACCTACCTATTACATACAGCAAGGAAGATCCTACCCAGACATACATACATATGTATGATAACCGGCGAGAATATGAAGAAAAAGACTTGAAAGGAATACCCAGCAAGATACGGATATATAAACTCGCTTCCTCACTCACTTTACCAACTTACCTACCCGATATACCTGTATATGTGCTCTCTCTCTCTCTCTTTCTCTCTATCTCTCCTCTCTCTCTCCTCTCTCTCCTCACACACACACACAGACCTCTCCCCTCACGCACACACGCCGTCGTCAAACACGCCCGCACCCCAATCCGTCCATCGACTCCACGAAATCCTCGCCTCTCGTTGGTGCGACGTCTATGGAACCGGCCGTGCTCTGCGACCAACAAGGAGTTACCTTTCTTCCCGTTCTCTCCCCCCCTCCCCCTTCCATCTCTCATTCTTCCTCTCTATACCCTTTACTCTCCCCCTCCCGTTCTTCTGTAACCTGCATGTCTGTAGTTCCATCCTTGCTAACTTTCATTTTCCTTCTTCTTATTCTTCTTTTTCTTCTTCTGCTTCTTCATCTGCTGTTTTCGCACGTGGTCGTCTTGTCACTGAAACAGGGGGGGAGAGGCCGCCGGTCGATCCCACAACTTACCTAGAGTCCTCCTCTCATCCATGTTCGCAACCCCCTACGTCATCAATCACTAACCGGGAGAGCCAGTTCTATCCGTAGTGCAGGACCAACTCCCCCTTTCTAAAGCTCCAAGCCACCCCACACAAAAGGGCACGAAGCTCCGTCCGGAAACGATTCTATCAACTTGATTCTTCTCCTCTTTCCTCAAGTAGAGCCGTAGGTAAAACTTGATATCATGGTCATTCTCATCCCGTGATCTGAGAGACTTGAGGGTATCGCATCATTCACACGTAATAAATCAGCGGCCGACGATTCCGGCCATCCATGTGCAAACTTCCCCCCCCCCTTTTGCCACATCATCTTTTCTCTACCTGAGCTGCTTGAGTATCTCACCGAGGAAATCCTCAAAGCTCAACGTAATGTACCCATCGCGGTCATCGTCATACTTCTTAAACACATCCGTCATGCGCTTCAGCGAGATGCAACTCTGAACGAACAGATCGAAGCTCATGACACCCTCGTTGCGCTTATCGTAAGTACGGAAGAGCAGCTCGACAAAGTGCGGGCTGAGCCGGTAGCGAAACGCAATGAGCGCGTCCGTAAACTCGTTGAGCGAAATGTTGCCGGACCGGTCGACGTCGAAGCGGTCAAACAGGGTGCGCCAAGAGGCGAGGAAGGACCAGAGGCCACAGAACTCGTCAAAGTTGATGGTACCGTTGCGGTCCGAGTCGAACATGCGAATCATCATGCGCACCGTTTGGATATCAAACGCCGTCCAGTCGCCGTTGACCAGCGCCGTCGACAGTTCTCGCTCCGATAGCTGACCCGTGCCTACATCATTCATCATCATCATCATCAGAGACGGTTCTCCTGCTTAAGCCGCAATACGTATGCATAGTCCACCCACCGTCCTTATCCACGGCACGAAAGAGAGGTAGCAGCGTCGGGTCCGACCCAGACGAGCTCTCAGTAGCCGGCGATGGCGGCGGGCGCGAACTCGGCTGCTGCTGCTGCTGCGGATGTTGATGACGGCCATGGGACGCGACCCGGCCGGAGGAAGACTGCGGCGGCGGCGACGTCATCGCGTACTGTGGCACCGGCGGAGGAGGCTTCGATTCGTAACGCGACTTTGACGACGACGATGCCGACGCCTCGTGATGCTTCTATCATGCAGGAAGAAATCGAGTCAACGGCTTATACATGCGCAGGACATAATCTTCATGCAGAAGGCGACACAGCCACGTCGGCACGTACAGTATCCGGCTCAGCGAATCTGCGAGAAGGCGGCCAGCGAGTCAGCGAGACGTCAGTCAACTTCCTCCACTTCTTTTCCCCCTCCCCCCCCTTTTCTCCCCGCGCCAACCCACACCCACCTTGGTAAGGCATCCGGGTTGTAAGGTCTATTGTACGCCATATTTGTGCTTTCCCCTTTGGCTTCTTCCTTCAAGCCGAAGAAAAACGCCACGAAAGAGAGAGAGGCACAAAGGCGACGATGATGTGTGGGCAAGAAAAGCTCGACAACCGAGGAGGGCGAGCACGCGCGACAAAGCACGCAACGATGGATGAAGAGACTAGAGGTGAGATCTGGGTGATGGCGATGTGATCGAACCAAGCCGTTTGTTGTTGAGAAGCTTCTCAAGGGAGAGGAGGGAAGAAAGGAAGGGAAACGGACGGCAATGTGTTATATACCTACCTACCTACAATATAGGCTTGCAAACAACGTATGCCGTACCCGTAATACGGCCGTCAGACGAAGGCGGCTACCACGCCACGTGACAGAACAGTGCTTGTCGCACACTATCCGTACAGACCAACCTCTTACCGACCTATGGCGATCGTCGTCGTCATCGAGTTTGTATAGTACTATAAAGTATCTATCCCTTATGACAGATACTGACGGATACTAAACAACCCCGTTTCGTCTCGTCTCCGCCGTCGTCACAATTCCCGACCCTGATCTCTTACCCTCTCATATATCCCCAATCACCAAGTTGCGGCTCTGCCTCAGCTGAACCACCACCAACAAGGACAACAGCAGCAGCCCCCAGCCGCAGAGGGTAACACACGAGCAGCAATGCCCGCCGACACCCCCGAATTCTGGCTCTACGGCTACGGGTAAAGGAAACCAGCTCAGCCTCTCTTCTCTTCTCTTCCCTTCTCTCGCTCCCGCTTACACTTCCTCTTCTCTCTCTCTCTCTCTCTCTCTCTCTCTCTGTGCCTTTCTTCAGTAGTCTCATCTGGAAACCGCCGCCGCATTTCGGTAATTATGAACCCTTGTCTCTGAGGGGGATCCTCGTGCAACCTGCAAGCTCACTCAACGGCCCCCGCGTATATGTGCGTATGCGAGCCGCAAAGACAGGAGAGTCCCCGGTTGGGTAGCGGGCTTCGTCCGCCGCTTCTGGCAGGTTTGTACCACCGGCCTCGTTGCCCTCCCCCCCTAAGCCTCATGGTGCTCACACATCCTCTGACAGGCCAGGTAATTCATCCACTCACCCGTCAAGGAGTCATCTCACCACATGTGCTGATGAACCTTCAGTGAGGACCACCGAGGCACCCCAGAGTCCCCGGGCCGCGTCGTCACCCTCGTCGACAAGTCCTACTGGGACTCCCTCACCGATCCCCACGATTCCGCCCCTGACAAGGTCTGGGGCGTCGCCTATCGCATCCCCTCTGACCGCGTCGACCAAGTCAAAGACTATCTTGACATCCGTGAGATTAACGGCTACTCCATCCACTACACTCCCTTTCACCCCATTGATGGCTCTCCTCCCATCTCGACGCTCGTCTACATCGGCACGCCCGACAACGAACAGTTCGTCGGCCCTCAGGACCCCGACGAGCTCGCCCGACATATCCTAGCAAGCCGCGGACCGAGCGGCCTCAACAAGGATTACCTCTTCAGCCTCGAGACCGCCCTCGACGATCTCGGTCCGGGCAGTGGCGAGCTTCACGTCAGTGACCTCGCCAGGCGCGTCAGGCTCCTCGAGCAAGGAGACACACTCCGCGCTGATGAGCGCGCCAGTACGGACACGCGAAAGGCTTGAGAAGAGCGGGACACTGCAGACAGACAAGTCAATAGAGAAAGAAAACCACATGAGAAAGCTTTTGCCACCGACCAACCAGGTCTCGCCCAGCCAACTCCCCACTCCCCCGTTACCCTGAGCCCTATCTCTTCTGTTCTCGATGCATCTTGAAGCTCCTCGCCTACATCATCATCATCATCACCCATTTTCCAGAGGCCCGTCCGTAAAGTTGCCTCGCCCTTCAGCTGCGCGCGACATGTAGACAAAAATTTCTAGCGTCACCGTCGATCCGACCTTGTGACGGAAGCAATGGGGAGAAGACACATGGCGACCATAGCAAATGGGCGAAAAGAAAAGGCAGTAAACATGGAGTTGAAAAAAAGGGGGCGGCCTCCAGTCTCCCGGTCCGACAAGCGTCCTTCGTCTTCCGACGCTGGCCGAACAAGGATGGAGCTAGCCGCCCTGGTATCGACTGAAGCATTCGGGTATAATTTGCGTCCAACCTGGTCGCAGGTTCCCCACGCGGCGGCTGTAGGCCGAAGAAACGGGTCGAGGTGGTGGCGGTCAAGGCTTGCGGCCCTTGGTCACCGCCACCAAGAGAACTCTCCAAGACATGGCTCAGTTGCTCCCGAGGAGCTCGCTAGTAGCCCCGGCCTCCCTGTGGCGGGAGGGGAGGCGGCTGCTGCGGCTGCTGCTGCTGTTGCTGCGGGAGCACCTGGGGCGGTTGCTGCTGCGATGGGTCTGGGTATCCATAAGGCGGCGCACCATAGCCTGTCAAGCCGTCAGCGAGGGGTAAGCGAGGCGGCAGCGATTGGACATGATTACCCTGGGGTGGAACATTGTATCCGGGCTGGTGCGGTGGATAGCCGCGTCCGTAAGCCATCGGGGCGTACATATGAGGTGCCGCGACAGGATAGCCGGCCTGGGGAGGCATGCCGTAGGACATGGGCACCGGATAGCCTCCCCGTCCTCCACCGTAGCCTGAGCCGTTGCCTCGGCCGCCATAGCCTCCTCCACGGGGACCATTGTCGGAAGCTTTGTCGACTCGAATCATGCGGCCGTCAAACCTACCAAAGAGTGAGCACGAGGGGGGGCTGGGAAGGGAAAGGGTCTGCTCAACAGAGGGAAACATACTCGACATTGTTCATGGCAGCGATGGCGTTCTGGGCGTCCCCCTCTTGGGTGTAGCGGACGAAGCCGAATCCACGGCTGCGACCGGTGTCTCGATCCTTGACAACGACCTGTTTTCGACGCGCGCCTTGTGTCAGAAACATGTTTCCCATGTCGGGAGGGAGGAGGAAGACGAGCAAGTTGTCAAGAGAAAAAGGACGTACCGCTTCTTCGACAGGGCCATATTCTTCGAATTTTTGGCGGAGGGTCGTCTCTTCGGTGTGCCAGGCCAGGCCACTGGAAGGGGCGAAGAGACCCAGGTCAGCAAAAGCGCGGCTCCTCACGAAGGGGACGACTGACCCGATGAAGAGCTTGGCCATGACGAATTGGAGCGACGCTTCGAGCGACGACGTGCGACTGCTTAGAGGTTGCGTCTGTCGGTATTACTGCTCTCCTCAAGAAACCGTTGCGGCTGCTTTAGGTGGGTGAAGAGGCTCTTCTTTCTTTTTCCTTTCTTTTCGGGCCACGACCTATCGCGACTGCTGTCGGCTCCAACAAGAAGGAACAGGGGAAGGATGAGTCGCGAGGCAGGTCGGCGACAGCGATAAAAAGAAGCGTGCGCACGCTCCCCTAATAAGGCTGAATGCAGGCGACGAAGCAGTCGACGTAAGAAAAAAAAAAGCCGGCGCTGGAGAGGGGAGTTGGCAGGGAAGAGAAGAAAATATTTGGGGTGGGAGAGAAAAATGATGAAATAAGGCCCGGTAGTAGCACGGGTACCTACCGGGTAGCGAGACGGCGGCGGCTCAAAGACGGAGAGAGAGAGAGAGAGAGAAGGGGGGGGGGGGGAAGAGGAGGAGCAGGAAGAGGTGTTTTTTTTTGGCAGAGCAGGGAAAATAGAGGGGTGATGAAGGGCTGGCGTCAGCAGTGAGCAGCAGACACTGAGCAGACACACAAAAAAAATGAGAGCAGATACTGAGCAGCAGGGGAGGGGAGGGAGAGACGGAGAGAGACGGAGAGACGGAGAGAAAGAGAGTGAGTTTCTCTAATAAGAGCTGACAGCTCTCCTCGGTACTTGGGGGGTTGCGTTCTTTTCCCCTTCCTGTTTATAAATGCCCCTTGGCTATTATAGCCTCTCTATCTCTCTCTACCTATCGCTCTGTCTGTCTGTCTCTCTCTCTCTGTCTCTCACTCTCTCTCTTTTCTGGAGAATGGAGACAGACCGGTATCTGGTACAGGGATATCTGGTCGGTCCCTACGCAGAGTCGCAGGTACTGAGACTACAGTCTTTTCTCCACGTGGACTCGCACCGTACGGGACTCGGTACGGCACGGGCTTCGGCCTTTGACAAGCCTGACAGGCTGTTGGAAAACGACGAGAGCTGCAGGAAAGCATCACGAGATCTGGGGTAATGTGCACATCGTGCGCAGTCGGTAACGCCCTTAAGGTTAAGTACTAACCGTGCTATGCAGCGCAAATATTACCTACAGCTGCAATAACTCTCTCCAAGGTTTTGGCGCCGGTCCCGGGTAGACGCACTGTCAATCACCATCTGCATCATGCGCAAGAGCCACCGGCATGGATCATGTTGGGCCGTTGAAACGCTCGACGGGCCTCCCCCGGAACCGACGGGCCGGCATCGGGGCCCTGCTCTCGACTCCCAGCTCGTCTCTGTTACACGGCATGATGGTGCACGTGGCTGTGGTTTGATCGCCGCGTCGACGAGGGATTCCATCCAGGTTGGCGCAGCCTGCTGCGGTCGACGTGACTGTCAATGTGACTAACACTTGCGGCCGGCAGTCGCGTCTTCGTCGTCGGTTCCTTCCATCGTGCCAAGTGGGCATCACGGGACGATGAGGCAACCAAGAGGGCTGGCTGGCCCGTTTGTCATCTCCCGTCTGGTCTCTCTTCCATCCTCATCACCATCAGACATCTCCCTTCCAAGTTCCCGCACTTACACACACACACATATACTTCCATGCACACATGGGTCAGCAAGAGTCGGACCGTCATCACTCCGTTCGCTCTTGGCTTCGCCATGTAGACGCCCCTGGCCAACGTCTCTCCCCTGCCATGGTCGACGATGAAAGCCCTTGGCGGCCCCATCATCTGCTCTCCCAAGACGTCCGGCCGACGAGACGGGCCACACAGAGCCCAAGCCTCTTCGTTCGAGACAGTCCGCTGCCCAGCATCTCGTCCTCAGAGCACCATTTCGGCAAAAAGTCCCGGCGAAAGACTCGCCCTGACCGATATGACTCGGCCAAGCGGAGTCCGCCCTCCAACGTCGCCGAGGCGCCGTCCAAGAAACGCAAGAAAGACGGCAAACGACGCCGCCTTCGCTCTGATCGGGAGGTCATGGACAACTTTGCCTCTCAGGCCATTGCCAGTGACCGCCTCACGGTTAGCTCATCCTCATCTCCCTCGCCACTTCGCCGGCTGATGCACGCCAGCTGAAGCCTAACCTGAGGGCTGGCTCTTTCTTGAATGGACGAAGCTCGGTAGCAGCGCAGCGTGCGTCATGTTCTGTGGCCTCCTAGCCTGTTTCTGACCTGGAAGACCAGCGGCCGACCTAGCCTTCTACCACCTCTCCAAACCCGATCAAGGAAGCCGGGAGCCGCGGAGGCCCAGCAACCAGTCGAAAGCGGCGAGAGATTTGCAAGACGACGCCGACTTTTTCGCCAATGTCAAGAAGAAGCACATTGTCGTCATCGGCTCAGACCGCCATGATTCGGCTCGAGGCACGTCTGTAAGCCGGCCAGCATCAACATCGCGTCACACCACGATCAGTCAAAAAGCCGTGCTAGGTCATGGCTCCATTTCTACCCAGCCCTCTTCCATCAATTGCTTTTCTAATCGTGCTGCTACCCCTGTTTCGCGACGCCGCATTCCGAAATGGAATTCAGTCGAGCCCCAAAGTCCTCCAGTCGACGCAAGACAGCCCATTTACACGCCCAAAGCCGAAAGCACTTACAGAGATGAAGGGGTTATGGTCGATACGCGGCGATGCAATTACGTAGACAAGGGGGTCATGGTAAGCCCTGGCTTTGACATGCGCCCGTCGTTCAGCGCAAACCGCTCGCATGACGGAAGAGAGAGGCGGAGTCTCAATATCGCCGGAGTCGGAGACGCTTCGAAACCAGGCAAGGGGGCGCCAATGGCGACAACCCAGTCACCGTCGGCCATCAGGGGCAAGTCCGATGAGCATCGACGTGTGCCGGCAAAGCCCGGCATTCGCCCAAGTACTCATGACGGCGTCGGACATTTTGCCGGCTACCACTCAGTCGACAAGCAACAGTCTCGCACCTTTAGCGAGAGCCAAGTTCCTTCGCGGAATCATGATAAACTTCAGCCGCCGGTTCAGCAGCCACGTTACCATGCAACTGCTCGGCAGCCTTTTGAAGCTTCGACCGTCCCGCTGCCTCAGGAAACCTCGCGGCCGATCCCGGACACGACACGGAAGCGGGCTCCGTTTACCGCACTACGCTGGCAGGAAGGCGACTTGAGAGGCGGCCATACCAGTCGAGACGGGATGCCGCGCTCTCGCTGGCCCCCACGCGAGGCAGATGAGTCACCGCAGGATCTCATTGCGAGGCTTGATCGCGAAGCGCCACTAAGTTGGCAGGAAGACGACTTGAGAGACGGTCATACTAGTCGAGACGAGATGCCGCGCTCTCGCTGGCCCACACGCGAGGCAGATGAGTCACCGCAGGATCTCATTGCGAGGCTTGATCGCGAAGCGCGCGAGCAGTTCGAGGCGAGCTCGCGCTACGACAGAGCTTACGGTGATGGCAACGATCCGGTTGACAGGTACGAGGTAGGTTTGCAGCTCCATGAGCTCGAAGCTGGAAAAGAGGGGGTCAGGGGGGGCCGATTCGACGCTCCATGGGACCCGCGCGACGGGATAAAGCCTCGGACGCCCAAGTCCGTTGCTACGAGACAACGGCGGTGGGACGGGGCATACGAGGTAGACGCGGTCGACTGGACGGAATTCTGGCGGCCCAACTGTTTTGGTTAACGGAAAACTCGCTCTACTCCGGTTCTTGATCGGCCCAACGACGACGCAAGCCCGCTACATCGAAACCACACCGCTCGGCCTTGCCAACGACGGCGCGTGCTTTTCCCACAACCGGGGCATCGATCATGCTTCCGTCGAGGGTCCAGGCGCCCCGGCCAGCGACCGAGGCCTTGTCATCAGCCACGACGACGCGGACGGCCCACTCAACCTCTTCCGACGACGGGGCGAACATGGCTTGTACGGTTTCGACCTGGCTGGGATGGATACACTGCTTCCCGTTGAAGCCCATAGACTTACCGCCGGCGCACTCGTCCCGTAGTCGAGCGAGGCCGTCTTCGCCCTTGTACGAGGTACAGACAAGGTCGATGGCGCTGGGCAAGCGGGCAGCGCGGGCAGCCGTGACAATGGCTGAGCGGGCGTAGAGAAACTCGGTCAGGGAAGGCGTGCGAGTAATGGATAGGTCGAGAGCGAAGTCCTCGGCTGCGAAGATGAGGCCGTTGAGATGGGGAGTCGCCTTGGATATACTGGCGAGATTCATGACGGCATTGGCAGACTCGATCAAGGCAATGATGCTGATTGGGTTTTGAGAGTCGTCAGTTTGGCGGTCGGGCGCGACATGGCGCAAAACGGAAGAAACGTAGGCCAAGTCGTCGGCCGACTCAACCTTGGGCACGACGACGGCGTCGACAAGGGGCGAAGAAGCTGCCACGGCAAGGTCGTCGATGACGTGGGATGTCGGGACGGGGTTTATGCGGACGGCGAGCTCCGACACGGCAGGCGGGCGAGCACTGAGCCGGGAGAGGTGGGCCTTGAGGCTCTCGCGGGCCTCGGGCTTGCGCGCGTGGGCGACCGAGTCCTCGAGATCGTAGGTGATGTTGTCGGATGCCAGGCTCAGGGACTTGGCGAGCATCTTGGAGGACGAGGCGGGTACTTGGGGTCGTCAGCCGGGAGGCGAATCGAGAGGCGAAGGCGGCAAGGAGAAGGAGGGAGTTGTACCATATAGAAGCGAGCGGCGAAGGACTGTGGCCATGGTTGAACTGCGTCGAAGGGGGAGGGAGATGTTGGGTGATGAGAAGATGGAAGAGAGGAGAGGTAGCCGAGGAAGAAGAAGAAGAAGCCGTGCGTATCCGTAACCACAGTAGGTACCTACAGATGGAAATGGTTTGTCATCTCTGTATGAGACTCCTTTCCTCGGCAACTGTAGTACTAGTCTGTAGTCTGTGTGGAGGTACCGATGCTGGTTCTCAAGTTAGGCAGAAGCGGAAGATGCAGCCAAGATGCTTAGCGCCGCGTACCCTCGGGCTACATCCGTCGTTGATGCAAGCTGGGCGACCTCTGATAGGTGCATACCTATGTATCTCCCTGTCAATCTCAGCCTGAAGCGAGTAACGGACACGACAAGCCTCTCGGGTCCGTTCCTCTCCAGAGGGTCATCGACGTGACGACGACTCGCCCTTGGAATCCGACTTTACCACCTTCCCAGCCTCCCTTCGACGGCGCAAAGCATCGTCAGACGAAGAGACGGCGATACTGCGAGCGGCGACAACGAGAAACTTGTCCTTTTCTTTTCCCTCTCCCCCTCGTTCCCCCGGGGGCCTTCACGCCAAAAGAAAAGCTAGGGGGTAGCTTCGACGACGAACCAAAAAAACGTTGAATAGACGACAGACCGAACGCTGGAAAGGGAAGACGAGAGGAGAGGAAAGAGCAAGGAAAAGAAGTCAACGCACGAAAATCTACGGACGAGGGAATCGTCGGGAGAGGAGAGGAATCACAGTGACAGAAGGAGAGCGGGTCAATGGACTCTTCCACTGCGACGACGGCTCAACACTCGGCCCCTGGCTCTCTTAGCTGGAGGCTGAGTTCTCATCCCATCACCCTCTTGACCTTTCTCATCTTCAGAACATGTCAGTGTTTTGTTTTGGCATTGGAAGAAAAGCCTCTTGAATTTTTCGCTGACGGACTACAGCCAGCGTGGTGATATACTTTCTCGGACTATGGATCATCAAGAGCATGTACGTTTTCCTACTTTCTTCCACTCTCTTCTTCGTCTTCGACATCTACGACGTGTACGACATGGATGCGAAGTCGATCACACACATACACATACACATACACACACACACACACACATGGGAAGAGTCAGAGTCTAACATTGCTACTCGTCCTTCACCCATCCCCCGTCTAGGATCATGATCTTCATCATCACCATCCTCCTCCTCGCCGCAGACTTCTACTACCTCAAAAACATCGCCGGCCGCCGTCTCGTCGGTCTCCGCTGGTGGAACGAGGTAGATCCCCAGACGGGCGATTCCAAATGGGTCTTTGAGAGCAGCGACCCTTCCACCCGCGTCATCAACGCCACCGACTCCCGCTTCTTCTGGCTCGCCCTCTACGTCCAGCCCTTGCTGTGGTTCATCATGGCAATACTCGCACTGGTCAAGCTGCAGTTTCTATGGTTACCTCTTGTCGGTTCGTCATCACCCTTTCCATATTCCAGTCTAGATGCGAAGCAGGCGCATAACTCTGTTACTATCTACCACTATCTACCTACCTAAACTAACTTACAAAAAACACACCCATAAAAATAGTCATCGCACTGATCCTAACGATCATGAACTCGCTCGCTTTCTCTCGCTGCGACAAGTTCAGTCAGGCTTCCAACATGGCCGGGTCAGCTCTGGGAACGACAAACCTTGCCGGAAGTATCGCCTCGAACATGGTCGGACGATGGTTCTCCCGTAACTAAACAGATGTAATAATCGATAATACAGAGAAGAAAAAAAAGACAGAAAATAAAAAATGAAGTCGCTGGTAATAAAACAAAGACAGTAAACAAAACAAAAAAGACGCTGAAATTATAAAAACAAAACGCTGAAAAAAAACCCAGTGGGAAAAAAAAAGACGCTGGAAGAACAGAACAAAAGAAACCGATAAAGAATAAAAACCCTCATCCTGGTAGGTGAAGAGGTCAGTGTTGAGAAAGCAGGCCGGTGGGAAAGACAGGACATACCTGGCTATAAGATACCTCATCTCATCCTCTGCTCTCCTCCTCTGTTCTCCTCTTCGCCCGGGCTCGTCCTCTGGCCGGCTCCTCGTCTCTCTTCGCCCCTCTCCTCCTCTGCTCTCCTCTTCGCCCGGGCTCGTCCTCTGGCCGGCTCCTCGTCTCTCTTCGCCCCTCTCCTCCTCTGCTCTCCTCGCCACCCGGGCTCATCCTCTGGCCGGCTCCTCGTCTCTCTCCGCAGTCCTCCTCAACGACGCCCCTCGCCTCTGCCCCCACAACGTCCCCCGTCTCCCATCCACTCCCCCACGTCGCCCCTCGTCTCTCCTCCCGCAACTCCCTTCCCCTCCCCTCCCCTCTCCCCTCTCCTCTCCCCTCTCCTCTCCCCTCGCCTCTCCCCTCTCCCCTCCCCCCTCCCCTCTTCTCTCCCCTCTCCTCTCGCAACACCACTCGCAACACCACTCGCCACCCCTCCACGACTCCACGACCTCTCTCGTCTCTCCTCTGGCCTCTCCTCTCGCAACCCCACTCGCCACTGCTTCACGACTCCCCTCGCCGCTCCACTCCCAGGCACCTCGTCGATCCTCTCTGCTCCCCGTCCCCCCTCTCCCAAGAAAACAGAAAACAGAAAACAGAAAACAGAAAACAGAAAACAGAAAACAGAAAACAGAAAACAGAAAACAGAAAACAGAAAACAGAAAACAGAAAACAGAAAACAGAAAACAGAAAACAGAAAACAGAAAACAGAAAACAGAAAACAGAAAACAAGAAGCAGCAAAACAAGCAACATAAACCATGGAGAAAAGAAGGAAGCTTACCTAGGGACCACCATCTATGGGTAGCCCATCTCTGGCAGCGACAAGAGCATCCCGGGCTGTGTTGTGGCGGGACACACCCGCGATGGGAGACAAGTAGGGTTATGGCGCGAGACTGGAGAAAAGAAGGAAGCTTACCTAGGGACCACCATCTATGGGCAGCCCATCTTTGGCAGCGACAAGAGCATCCCGGGCTGTGTTATGGCGGGACACACCCGTGATGGGAGACAAGTAGGATTGTGGCGCGACAACGGAGAAGACAAGAAACAAGAACATCCCGGGTCGTCACCCGTGATGGGAGAGTTGAAGCTCACCGCGGAATCGCCAACTAAGGGCTTATCGTCGTGGCAGCGCACTGAAGTAGGATTATGGCGCGACAACGGAGAAGACAAGAAACAAGAACATCCCAGGCCGAAACCCGTGATGGGAGAGTTGAAGCTCACCGCGGAATCGCCAACTAAGGGCTTATCGTCGTGGCAGCGCACTGAAGTAGGATTATGGCGCGACAATGGAGAAGACAAGAAACAAGAACATCCCGGGCCGAAACCTGTGATGGGAGAGTTAAAGCTCACCGCGGAATCGCCAACTAAGGGCTTATCGTCGTGGCAGCGCACTGAAGTGAAATAAGCGGAACATGTTATGACGGGACACGTACCGGGAACAACCTCCGCCTCCTACTTCTTGCCCTTACCCACGAGCGTCTGATACTCTGCCGCGTCCGATGGCTTCAGAGAGGAGTTTGCGGACCACGGTTGCGGAGGCGCATTACGGAACGCCTCCGCCTCCTCCTCCTTACCCTCGGCCACGAGCGTCAGGTACTTTGCCAGCGACGCGTCCGCTGGCTTGGAGAAGATGTCGACCTCTAATGCCTCGAACGGCCGCGGCAGCCGGCCGATCCGCAGGCCGTGCGGCTCAAACGTGGCGGGAGACCTTCAGGTCGCGTGTCGGACATGTGTCAGCGAAGAAGCTGACAGAGTGTCCTCTCAGGACCACCTACGGGTACTTCCCGCACAACCAGGCGTCGCACGTCTGCTGAGCCTGGTCGTCGAGTTTGCTGCGATACGTGAGTAAATACGCCAATGCTAGCAATAACGTTAACTTACCGCCGATGAGCTTGGACCCTTCCGAATATCTCTTCCCTTTGCTCCATATTCCTATTCCACACGCACGCATCCCAGTGAGTGATTTTCCTGCGGTTTAAAACCACAGGGGCTGGAAAGGCTAAGTTAAGCTCGGCACGTAACGAGTCGAACGGCGTTTGGGGCATCGGGTTAAGAAATCCTTTCGGGACCTCTGGCTTCCAGAGGTAATTGCGGATCATGAATCCGCGGGCGCGGCCCCGTCGGGCGGCCGCTGCCTCGATGTCTACGGCCCAACTGCAGGACCGACATGGCCAAAGCCATATCGAACCCATAAGTAGGGCCACGATGATCGCGGTCCCGATCGCGATACCTATGATAAGCCCAACTGGAAGGCCGGCGGGAGTAACTGAGTCAGCCATTATGGTCTATTTTGGCTTAAACAAACGGGGAATTGCAAGAGGGGCTATAGTGATGCGTGAAGACGTCGTGGATACAGAACACGAGTCTATAACGACGACGACTATACGACCGCGACAGCAAGGAGCGCGGGATCTAAGCGACGAGACGAGTCTCGAATACGAGTCTATGAACAAAATCGATCGAAAATCGTGCGAAAACGGTGCGACGCGAGACGAGACGAAATCTTGTCAATGGAGCACTCTGATCCTGTGTGAAAACAGTATGATGCATGAGGGAAAAGAAAAAGAGAAAAGGGAAGAGTAAGAGGGAAATCGAGGGGGTATATATAGGCGAGAGGCAGTGCGGGGCACTGTAAGAGGGACGTTGCCACGCTGGCAGATACGTACTTTGCCACCAGCACGTTCTCCACTCAGGCGCGTGCTACGGCGTGTCCGATCGTACCGTACGGCCCATACCACACTGAAGCTACACCTATTTGGACGATGGTACGTGTGACTCATACCCACAGTCATGACTCATACCTACAGTCATGACTCATACCTACAGTCATGACTCATACCTACAGCCATGACTCATACCTACAGTCATGACTCATACCTATAGTCATGACTCATACCTACAGTCATGACTCATACCTACAGTCATGACTCATACCTACCACACTGAGGCTACACCTATTCGGACAATGGTACGTGTTTTTTTTTTTTGCGCAAGCGAGCAGTCGGTAAGGCCGGACCAACGGGTTTGTTTATCTTTCATTCTTTCTTTAAACAGAGAAGCGGCCATCTAGGTAGGTACTCAGTAATTCGTACCTAGGTATCTATGTACACATCGTCTTTACTGTTATCAATCGTCTCCCCCGTTATCAATCGTCTCCCCCGTTATCAATCGTCTCCACCGTTATCAATCGTCTCCACCGTTATCAATCGTCTCCACCTTTATCAATCGTCTCCACCGTTATCAATCGTCTCCACCGTTATCAATCATCGTCACTGTTATTAATCGTCTTCAACATATCCATACATCCATCTACACATACATACATACATACATACATACATACATACATACATACATATATACATACATACATACGTGCCACAAGCACTTCTGCAATAGCCCGTCAACCTCTTCTCTCCCTCTCCCCAATTCCTAGCCGCCTGCTCCTGGTATATACCCACCGACTTCAAGAGAAATGATAACGATCGTAGCGAAGAACAGGACAGGCCATGGACATACATATGTAAAACAGTGAGCCCCTGCTGACAACAAGAAAAAGGAGAGCTCCCTCCCTCCCTCCCTCCTTATGCAAACGTCATCGAAATCTCCTTTTCCACTCCAAAATCCTCGTCGTCCGGGTCTGTCCAGGTACTTGCTAGAGCCACGTTGGGCAGGGTCTGCGACGGCACAATCCCCGGTCGCGCAGAAGCCTCCTCCTCGGCCTTGCTCTCGCTCTTGCGGCCAGGCTCGATCAGAGACTTTCGTCCCTGTCCCTTGCCCTGCACCCGGCCCTCTCCCTCTTCAGCCGCCTCCCTCAACCGCTGAACCGGTATTGCTTCGGCGCTCTTCGTCTCCCGCAACGGCTTTCGTCCCTCCGTGGCCGACGAAACGTCGAGCTTCATCGGCGGTAACGTCGACTCAATCTCCCTCACCTGTAGCGTCTCCTCCGACGTCCCCGCCAGCTTCTCCTTGGCCAGTTCAGCCCGTATGGCGTCCACGTCAAACAGGACGCCGGGGCTGTTTCCCTCCTTCTCCGTCCCCTTGCCCGCCGAGTCCTCGTACACCTCCCACTCCTGCCTTTCCGCTTTCTTGCGCCGCCCAAAGAGCCCAAACTTGCCGCCCTTCTTGGCCTTGCCTTCCTTCTCCAGCTCTTTGCGTGCCTCCTCGATTTCGTTGATGAGCTCGCGTTGCCGTTCTTGGTGATTTTCAGGATCAGGATCCTCAATCTCCGAAAACTCCTCCTTTTCCACCATCCAGCCGCACTTCATCAGCAGTATCGGCATCGACTTTCGGTACTCCATGTGGCCGGCCACCAGGTCCGTCACGTCCATGTTCTCCAGCCAAGGGCAATCCTCGATGGGGCCCAGCCCGGCCACTCGTCGTATGCCGCCGTTGGTCAGCCGGAAGAGATACCCCAGGATCCAGTCGTTGCGGTTGTAGCCGTTGAGGAAGCGGCCGCATACCACCGTCCTGGCCCGAATGTACTCCTCCTTCTTCACCACTACCGGCGACCCGAACAGGTAGACGTTCTGCACCAGTCCGTACGCGCCCTTCTTGGCCAGCTCTTGCAGGCACGAAAAGATGACACGTGCTCCGAGCGAGTATCCAACCAGCGTGATGGGTCGGGTGCCCAGGCTACGCTCGATGAGCGAGTCGGCCAAGATGAGGCCCGCCGCCGTCGCTCGATCCAGCGAGACGGCCCAGGGGTTGTCGATGAGGTAAGACAACTTGGTCAGGACAATAGGCAGCTGAAGGGCCGCCATGAGGCTGACGAGGATAGTGCTGCCGAGAATTTGCTGCAAGCCTTGTGTGAGAGCCTGCGTCCGTCAGTTAGCCAATGTGCCCGATCCCGAAGGCGCCGCGACGACTCTACCTCGGTGGCAAGGATGTTAATGGTGTCTCCCATGCTGCGCAGCATCTCTGGTTCCCATAGGACCGAGTAAATATCGCCCATGACGGGGTCCACCGTGCTAAACGGCAGACGGACGTCGTCGACTTTTCCCGTCAGCCACCCTGAGACGGTGACAATTAGGTTGACCCGTTTTTTGTTGTGCAACGGCCGATACTCGAACGTTTTGACGGCGCCCGTCCGTCGATTGGCTGCCCTTATGCCTATGATACTCCCCGAGGCGGCAGCGCCGGACGTGATGACGGCGGCTCCGCCGGCACCTGCGAGGAAGCTGCTCGTCCCAGTCACGCCTATTGTGGTGAAGCCGGCGGCAAGACCTGCACCGATGACAGGGGCCAGGAGGCCCGCTGAGAGCCCGATGACGAGACCGCCACCTACAGTGGCCAGGCCCATCATGACATATCTCCTCTTGAGCGCCAGTTTTCTCCGCGTCTCCATGTGCTCGTCCTCGTTCCAGTTCTCCTTTTCGGCTTGCTGCTGCATCTCGAGAGCGTCGGTCACCCTCTTCTCGAACCTGCAGATGTCGATCCACGAGATGTCCAGGCTGGCGCCGACACGCTCCAGAAGTACCCGCGAGCGGGCATCGTACGCCGAGTCGGCGATGAGCACCAGAAATAGATCGCAGAGAACGGTCCAGCGCAGGTCGATGTCGATCTTGTCCGTCGTGGGCAGCTGCGACGGCATCTGAGCCTCTGGAACCTCGGAGAACTCGTCGACCTCGTACGGCGGCGGCGCATCGGCCACCTTTTCTTCTGCCGCGTTGGGCGACTGTGGTGCCGATTTTCGGTCGCTTCCGGTCGCTGCCATGGGGTTGGTCACTCTCGAGTTAGCGTGAAGGGCCGGGGTCAGATCTCCCGGCCTGACCTCATGCGCAGCGAGCTGCTCGATCATGAGCTGCTCCGCCGCGCTGATGTCCATGTGAGAGTAGAGACGAATCATCATCTTCTGTCCCCACATCTTGACGGCCTCCGCTGCGGCCTGGACCTCCCTCCTATTCTTCTTGGTGACTTCGACGCCATCGGCGTCACGAACCAGATTCGCAATCTCCAGGCGGACGACGCCGACGTAAGCAATACGCTGGCCTTCGGTCAAAAGATCTTTGGTGGCCTGCATCTGCGCCAGAGCGTCTCGACCCTCGTCATCGCCTGCCATGCTGGTGCCATTGGTGTCGTTGAAGAGATACTTTGTATTCTCGTCCATGCTGGTGGCCGATTGCGCATCGTCGTCCATGATGACGCGAGTGTAGCCGTTGCCTGCGCCACCGAGCCCGTTGTAGCCTGCCTCGTCCGGTTGTTCATCATCGATGTGTTCTCGGGCGATGAGTCGGTCGTCGTCGTCGTACATGTCGAATCTCGCATAGGCGGGCATCGTCTGCCAACCGAGATCCTCGTCCTCGTCCTTGTCCTCTTTCTGCATTGATAACTGCTGGTGGGAGAACTCGGAAATGGCGAGGCTGTTGGTATTCATACTGTCCCCTCGGCTGCGGCGAGGGCGTGATGATATGTCGGCACTTGACCTGGGCTGTCCAGGACGGGGCGTTTCTTCCTCAGCGCGAGGCGTCTTGTCGAGGGACTTGCTGGGTTCCGGAGTAGCCGCATCGGTGAGCGGAAGAGTTGAGTCGTCGGGCTTAGGCTGCTCTGCGCCGGGCGTTACCGGCCTGGCATTGGCCGGTGGCGATGCCTGTGGGGCATCAATTGGCTGCGTGTCCTCGATGACGGGCTGCGCATCTTGGAAAACGGCGTCTTCGCCATCACTCTCGGTCTTTGGGGTCGTTGGAGACGGGCCGTCTGGTTCTTGGGTCAGCCACTTCTCTCCATGCTCTTTGCCTTCGTCCTCTGATGGTGGGTCTGGAGTGGGATAGCGTCGGACGGGTAGGCCGAAGTCATCGGCGTCGGCTTCTTTATCCTTGCTGTTGTTGTCCATTTCCAGAGGAAGACGAAGAAGAAGAAAAGATGGGCCACCACGTCCTCATCCAACTGACTCAGCTCGCAGGCCGGACGAGGACGTGATAGCAATTGTGAAGGGCGGCACGAGATTGTCGGAGTACAGTGGATGAAAGGCCAGGCCATACGCTATGAATCCAGCATGCATGTACGGCTGCATGTATTGTATGTTCAACAGTAGGTGAGTGGCAGTTGTATGTGTGTGTATGCCCTCGTGGGAGGCATTCCGAATCCGTCGAGGGGCCAGTCAGGTGGCCATTGGAGGGGTGTCGTTGGTTGCTTTACTAATAGGGGAGTACCTGGGAGATACGAGCACCGCCGCATAGCAGAGATGGTGAGTACAGGTCGACACCTGGTACTGCCGCCTCCAGCCAAGTGCCGGTGGAAACGGGAACCGCATCAAGAGTCCCGGTCTAGGCAAGCGGCTAGTATAACGGGTTTTAAGCCGGGACTGTAGAGCGGCACCACGAGAAGAAGAGTAGGCAAAGGATCAAGACGAGTGATCCATTAAGATTAGCGTTTTTATTGCTGTAATTGTACGGATACATAACGTGATTTACGGAAGTGCTAGACATTAGCATACTGTCTAGGGTAGGTACATACGCACACAGCGCGTTAGCTGCCGTCGTCACCTCTGCTCATCCTCAAGACCTCCTGCTTTCTCGCCTTTGCTTGCGGCTTTTTCGACTTCTTCACTGACAGAGGGTTCGGGCCCTTGGGTCCTCGCTTCCTCCTCTTCTTCTTCTCGCCCTTGTCCGTCGTCTCGTCATCTTCCTTGGTAGATGATTGATCTCCCTTGGTAGACGAATGACCGGCATCATCCCGATTGCCGTCGCTGGCCTGTTCACGCTTTCTCTTGCCCAGTGTCGCCTTGATTTCCGCTCTAAACTTGCTCTTCTCATCCCTCGCTCGCGTCAGCGCACTCTCGTCCGACATGGGTTCGAGGATCATGACGCTCCGCCGGACATAGATCAAGGGCACTCCTCGGATGCCCCGCAGCATTCGCCGGACTTCCTGGCTCTGGCTCGCAACGACATATCGATGCTTGTTTTCGCCCTTTTCCTTGCCGTCTATCACGGACCGCATGCACTCCATGGTGCTGAGCGGCTCTGGGTATTCGTCAGGGTGGTGACCACAACGCCGTCTCTCAAATGACTTTGCCGCGTCGATGATGTCGCTTACTCCCGGTTCGTCTTTGCGCGCATACAGCTTCCGGATCTCGCACTGAGTAATCACTGGAAATGTCAGTCTTTCCGTCCAGCCAGCTCCGTCGCCTATTCGACATACTCGGCTTGACTTTTCCATGAAGCGTTCTCTGAAGCGCCGGATCGAGTTCCATTTTGAACCGATATGTGTCGAAGACCATCTCTGCGTCCACTGGCGGCGATGTCATCGTCAGTTGAGCCCCAAAGCTCGGGCGTTGATGAACAGGACTGACATACCAAGAACTTGGTACGGCTCGCGGAAGCCAAATGTCATGGAGTACTGCTCCATGAGCTTCCGGTATTGCTTTGATCGTTTTCCCCTCATCTTTGCTGTAGCTGCCGACCGCGACAGGCAGACTCTGATATCACGCTCGCTGATGGTGTTTGAAAATGCATTGCTTATCGTAGTGATAAACTTCCGATAGCACGTGTGATAATGTTCTTCACAGCACGTGAGATCAACGCGACCCGCCCCCTTATTGCACGTGATAGCATGGCGACTATCTGACAGCACGTGACGCTAGTTACTCCACAACCCGCCTCATGCCAAACGTCCGCTCTTAACAGATCTTCCGTGTAATGAGCAAAGATCCGATTCTACATACATATATATGCTGCGTTTATAAACGGTGATATATATTCAGCATATATGCATATGTCTATGGAACATGATAGTATGTATATACATATCTACGGAGTAAAGTAAGATCTTCATGTGGACTCGATTAACGTCCATACGGGAAGCTACAGAGTCTATTACATTCTTCCACTGGCATTATCATGAATCAAGTCGACCTAGGCATACCTAGGTATTAGGTGAAAACATATGTACATACATACATACAGACATACAGACCACGCAAGCTCCTTAAGCAGATGCCCCCAGATCGATCTCAAAATGCATGTCCGTTATTATATGTACAAGGAAAGGTTAGAGGGACATCGTAGTGTCTGCCCTCCATGCGGGGACGCTCATGTCTGGTTCTTGATACAGAGGGCGGCGACGACGCTGATGTCGTCTGGTTTGCCTATCCATGACCTGGTAAGTCTCCGTAAGAACTCTGACGGACTGAGATCAACAAACCTCCTTCGCTTGCCAAGCCTTCTTCGATGGCGCGCTCCATAAAGGGGCTCTCGGCAAACGGGTCCACTGCGACGGTACGAGCCGCCTTCATCAGGTCCTCGGCCAATGTGTTCATGCCGCCGTTGCGGCCTCCCGTTCGGTCAGTGGGTAAAGACTGGCCCTCAGCCGACTCCCACTGGGCGATGCTCGTAACGACCGACTCGACAATCTCATGTTCCCACAAGTTATCGACGACGCCATCGCTCATGGCGAGTATCACATCACCCAGCTCCAATTCCACTACGTCGGTGACTGCGTTAGCTTCGGGCGTGTCAGGGCTGTTGGTGCCCAGCTGGCGCGGGCAGTCGAACCAGTGCCACTGCTCCGTAGTCTTGTAAACGACGTCACGAGTGCGAGGCCGAATGACCATGACCCGGGAGTCGCCCAGATTCGTCACGTAAAGAAGCGGAGACGGCTCGTCGGCACCGTTGTGTATTCTGTAGTGAAGCTGGGCGCCGCACGTTGTCGTGGTTCCTTGCCAGTCGTGGGGGACCGTAGCATCCAGCGTCTTCTGGTAGGCCGCCTGGAGCGTGGTAATCGGGTGTGGATCGGGGGCCACTTCAGACGACGGTGCTTCAGACGAGGCCAACCTCGCCCGCTCTTCCTCGATAGCAGCAGCCCAAAAGTGTAATATCAGCCGCGACCAAAGACTTGACAGCGATCAGCGCGCGAAAAGTGTCGACAGATTGCTTGGGATGAGTTACCCGGCGTGGCCGCGGGGACGTGTGGCCCACGCGCCGACTCCATCATTGGCGCAGACGAAGTAGTCGCTGACATATACTGCGTCGTCGCCGTTGGTGAGACCTCTTAGCAGTTCCCCGTTAACGTAGCCCCTGCGATTGCGGCTTTGGTGATGGGTGCTCAGCGGGTCGGAGAAGGACGCGGACGGCGGCGATAGGAACGGGGGCGGAAAGGGTCGTGGCGCCCGCTTCGCAAAGAGGGCGACGCCAGTCTCGAAGCGAAATGGCAGTGGCGGCGGCCTCTGACGTCGTTCGGTGGGTGAGGATGCCGACGAGGCGGAGCGGCGCAAGATCGGGCTGAGGAGTCGCGAGGGGGTCGAGAGGAAAGCCGTCGGGATGACGACCGTCACCGGGAGCCGAGTCGCACGTATTCCCCTCATAGATGAGGCACCGGCGTCAGCCCGTCAAGTCGCTGGCCGCAGCCTCTCTCTGACGGGCTCGAGGGGCCGGAGATGGCGAAGTCGGCGAGGCAACGTGCGAAGAAGCGGCGCCAGCTGGCGGAGATTGCCCGGACACGTGACAGGGATAAGGGTCCGGACAGCCAGCAGGTAGGATACGGTCGTCTCCAACGGCTCTGCCGGTGGGACGGATTTGGATATGCATATACATACACACATGCATAGGGCTTGTAAATATATGTACAGGTGTCTCAAGGCCATAAGGGCTGCCAAAGCATTAGCTATCAGAGGATTCTCAAGACTCATCAATCCGTGGTGTTTTACACTACTTATACACCTACATGGCGTTTGTTCTTGTTAAGCAGCAATCCCTTCTTGATGTTTGTTCATTACATATGTACGTCTTCCAGACTCCTAACAGCTCTGCCGCTATGTCAGTCTGGCAGTCCCTGTTCGGGGCTCGGTCGTCTCATCTGGCTGAGCATCATTTCGGTGGCGAATTACCTTTGGCCAAGGCAATATAACAGGCCTCCAAGGCCCAGAAAGGATGTCTTGCAGGGTCATGAAATGAAGCCTGATTGGCAGGAGTATCGATTGTATGAGGAAGAAGAAAACTAACATGGCCTGTGGCCTGCAAGAATCACAAACCACTCTTCCCTGGGCCGACGATGCTGACATGTTCCCTATCAACCCTTCTTCTCAACAATGTCGACTTCCTTCGGGTTCGCCAGCTTCCTCTGGTGAATGTCCTCCCTTATATCCATAGCCCTGTTCTAATACTGTGCTTCCTCCAATGTCACGCGCCTCCGGTTAGGTACCTTGACCGGGGCGGGAAATTGAAGATTGGCCTCCGCGCGGGTTGAATTAAACGGGCTTGGGGCGAGCGAGCGGATAAAACCGCTCGGTACGGCAGGCGTCCACAAGTGGATGCTCGAGAGGCACGCTCGGGCGCGCGCTCGGCGGACCCTGCCGAACTCCAAGTCGCTAGCCCGCGTGTAGATCCGATATGGCAGAAGCCACATCGGGCCCATTACGAGGACCAGGACAAGAGCCAGGCCGAAGACCGACCCGTACGCAATTCCTGCAATAACGCCGGCAGGGCAAGTGGACGCCCGAAAGGACACGCGCGCCCGGCGGGCGGCCCTGGCCTCGATTCTCCAGGCCACCCACAGGAACCACCGGTGCGGGAAACACGAGATTCACCTCTGCCCGCAGCGAGTCGAAAGGTGTAGCGGTCGGGGAGCGGAGGAACCCGCTCGGGACAACTGGCTTCCATACGGATACCGTCCGAACAACCAGGCATCGCGAGTATCCTGCGCCTGGTCCCGCAGCTTGCTGCGATACGTCAGTAAATATACACGCCAATGCTGGCAATAACGTCAACTTACCGCCGATGGCCCAGGGCCCTCCCGAACAGATCCTCTCTCGCCTCCATGTCCCACTTCCATTTAACGGCGTCCCAGTACGTCGTTTTCCTGCGGTTTAAAACCATAGGGGCTGGGACGGCGAGGTCTAGGTCGACCTCGGCACGTATTGAGTCGAATGGAGTCGGGGGAAAGGGGCGGATAAACCCGCTCGGGACAGGTGGCTTCCACATACAGTTGCGAATCAAAAAGCCGCGGGCGCGGCCCCGGCCCCAAGAGAAACCTCCGCGCGGAGGGAATCGAAGGGAGTGTCATAGGTCAGGTGTCGTCCTTCCAATCCATGTCCCAATTCCACTGGAAAGCGTCCCAGTGCGTTATGCGCCTGCGGTTTAAAACCACAGGGGCTGGGAACGTTAAGTCGACCTCCGCACGTAGCGAGTCGAAGGGCGTTTGGGGCATAGAGCGGAGTAACCCGCTCGGAACAGCTGGCTTCCACAGGTAGTGTCGGATTAAGAATCCACGAGCACGGCCCCGGCCCCAAGAGAAACCTCCGCGCGGAGGGAATCGAAGGGAGTGTCAGAGGTCGGTGTCGTCCTTCCAATCCATGTCCAAATTCCACATGCAAGCATCCCAGCGCGTGATTTTCCTGCGGTTTAGAGCCACAGGGGCTGGGAATGCCAGGTCCATATCCACCTCCGCACGGAGGGAAGTGAATGGAGTTAGCGGAAGTGACCGGATGAAGCCGCTTGGGACTTCCGTCGACAGACCGACGCCTCGCCTGTGGCAGCGACATCTGGCCGGTAGGAAGACGTTCCGACGATGTGCGAGAGACGAGGGTGTGGGTGTGGGTATAGGTGTGTGGTTATGAGTATAAGGTAGGATGACAAGTAGTACGTATAGATGGATAGATAGATGAAGTTGTTATAGAGATAGCAAAGGAGAGAGGAAAGGAGATGAGAGAGGGGGAGAACGATGGCAGTATAAATACTTTTTTTTGGGAGAGAGGGAGGGAGTGGTCCTTGACTGCTGGTGAAAGAATTGTCGGCCTCAGGCTAGAAGTCGTCTCTGAGCAGTGAATCACAGATTGAACGTCAGCGGCATCGGCCAAGGCTCAGGGCAGGCTGGAAGGCCAGGGCGGGTGACAAAGTCAGCCATCGTGGTCTATTATGGCTGAAACGAAAGGGGAATTGAAAGAGGGCCTATGGTGATGCGTGAGGACCGCGTGGATATAGGACACGAGTCCATTGACCCGGTCAGCCATGATCTTCGCGAGGCTGAGGAGAAAATTAAAAGCCTGGAATGAAGCTGATGACGTTTTCTCTCCTTTGCAGCCGCCAGTTGGATCTTAAGATTGTTCGCACATCTCCTGCATCTTAGCCGGGATTGGCTTCAGGAGGGACCATCAAGTTGGCGAAACCGGCGCCAACGATGACACTTCGATAGATTCCACCATGAATCTCGGTCGGCACATCCGGGCGATCTCTCGAGATGACAGATATCCCCGTAGCCAGTGCACGATGGCTTTCCTTGATCAATGCCTCTGAGGGATACTGCTTCTCAACGACAAAGGCGTGCATCATGTGCTGGTATGCCTTCCCATGCTGAAAGGTCTCATCTTGACATCGAATGATGCATTGCGTGGACTTGTGCCAAAGATCCAGAGACTGGCGATCGCAGAATCTGGCGAGAGAATCTCCGTCACAGACTTCCAGATTCTCCCGTTGAGAACCTCGCGACATGGTTGAAAGGTGGGGGCAAGGGTGCAGGAATCAGCCCGAAAGCCAGCTTCACCATCTCAGTGAAGGAATGGGCTGCCAATCGCGTTCCCTGGGGTAGACGGATGGGCTGAAGCTAGGAAAAGCATTCACCCCGAACCAGGTTGTGTTGCCGCACGGCACCTGCAGCGTGAATGCCGTGTCGACTAGCCGGCGTAGCCCCCGTGCGGGGCCGGACTATCCCCACCAATAGGTAGAAGTTCAGTGGGTGAACAATCCAACGCTTACCGAATTCTGCTTCGGTATGATAGGAAGAGCCGACATCGAAGGATCAAAAAGCGAACGTCGCTATGAACGCTTGGCCGCCACAAGCCAGTTCCGTGATACCACGCGGACGACGTCCCGTCCGCGCACGACGCTTCTCGGCCCGCACGGCCGGTAGGCGCCGTCGCCCTCTCGGGCGGGCGTAGCCCGTACCTTGAGCCGCCCTGCGCGGCGACCCACACCTTAGCGAGCGTTGAACCGGCCAGCACCCCCGGGGGCGGGCGTCACCCGCCTACGTCCCCTCGATCTGGGCGACACCTGATCTTCTAGATGTCGAAGACCGTCGTCCATCCGAAACCCTGTCAACAATTCGCTCGGGGGCGTCTTGATAACTGAAGAGGAAGAGTTGTTGAGGGAGAATTGAAGAGCTGGCAGGGCATCGGTCCAGCATTTGGTTGGGAAGTCTGCGGAGAAGAATCTTAAGGCGATCTCAACGGTCTGGTTCTGTCGTTCTGGCTGTCCGTCTGTCTGAGGATGATATGCTGTTGACATCAAAAGCTTGGTTCCGAAGGCTGACCACAGGGTTTTCCAGAAGTCAGATGTGAATTTGGGGTCCCGGTTGGATATATCTGGGATCTAAAACGCCAAAATATGTCGCAGAGATGGCTCAATTGGTATAGCCCAGTACCCATGCTTCAGTTCAAACATGCCAAGGCAAAAGAAAGTCCTGTCGCTTCAGAGGTTGCCGTGGCTGCTCGTGCTGGCCGCTGGTGACGTTTACATCCTGGCCTGGGCCGAAAGCAGCCCAAAGAGCGGCTTCACGATGATCCATCCGTATGTGATCTGACGCGGTGCCGGCACCGTAGGCGTTCATGTTGTTTTCCTCATAGTTGGTGGTGCAGTTGTTGTCATTGGTGTTGTTGTCGACGACGGCTGGTGATGTCTAGACCGAGTCCAACTCCCCCAATCATATTGGTACCGAAAAAAATCGGCCGAATCATTGCTTCAGGGACCTCTTTGTCGATAATTATCTGTTGAGAGGAGTCGTGTTCAGCATGCACACACTGGACACACGGGGGCTGACGGGCCTGGAGCCCCTTGACAATCTTACAACGCGAGGAAGGCATCGCAGGCTGTTGCTGCTCGACGGGGTGGCAGGCGAGGGCGGTCACTCGACCCGCACGCGTTGATGTTGTAGTTGACGCCCAAAACCCCATCGGGTGTGAGGTTGAATTCGTCACCGGCGGTGCCAGGGGAAGCGGACATGGCTATTGTTGAAGCTCCTGGTGCTGCTGCTTTCGACGCTGCTGCTGATCGTGGACATCCAGCCTGCTGCCAGATCGAAAAGCTTTCAGGTATCTTGGTCTTCAGCGTGCTGGCGGCAAACGTCAGCGGCATGGATAGAAAAGGAACGCTGCTTGCTGACCTGTGATGAAGACATGGTTGGCCATCCTTTGGAAATGGTACCACGAAGCGATGGCCTCATCATTGCACATTTCTGTGGGCTTGATGGGGGGAGAATTGATCTCCAGCCAGTAGAAGAAAGAATTTGGATACCAGATGTTGTCTGCCTGGTTTGTTTTGGAGAATCAACAGCAAACAAGCGGGCAGCCAGCCATGTTGATGTGTTCAAGAAGCCAGCAAATGAAAAAGGTTGGGGATGCCGAATGAAGTGAGAAGATGACTGCAGTGTTGAGTTAGCCGTTGCCCCTGATGGAGGGAAAAGGGGGCGACTCACCTTAGGCAGGCGAACATGCCAACAATAACATACACCAACACCGAATACGGGTAGGAGCTAGGTAAGTATGATGAAAGAGTCAAGAGGCACAGAACACTACTCTTCAAGAAACGAAGACACAAGAAGCAACGACGAGACTTATGGGTGAAGCTTTGTGTAGCAAGATCGCCTGTTGTCTCGCAGTTGCAGTTGCAGGTATGAAGGTCTGAGGAGGAATCACTTACTACGGGGAGGTAGAGAGAGGTAGGAGGTCGAATATGTGTACAATTAGCACATTGGTTCCAGCCCGCCAGCTGGCACGGCCAATGGCCAATGGGCAGTGGCATTCCCGGCATAATTTTTCTTCTCCCCACAACCGCCACCAGCTAATGGAACGAGGCCTGACGCCTGTCTACGAATCGAACATGTCGCTGCTGCCCGCCAATCTGCCTGCAGAATACTCTCGAGCAGACATGAGGCACGTGACCGTGAGCCTCTAGGCAGACGACCGTAGTCCGTACCTAGTTAACGACGGTCGACGTCCTCGGCATCAGAGCAAGAAAAATTCATCATCCGCCTTTGCGCCGCTTCTCGCACGCGCCATGGAGTCGCAAGCCGCTCCCAAGACGTGCAAGGTCATCACGGCCGAGACAATCGCCAAGGGCCTCTTGTCCGAGGTCAAGGAGACGTTGGCCAAGGTTCAAGGACCCAACGGCTCGCGGCCCACGCTCGTCGCTTTCCTTGCCAATGACGACGCGGCGGCGGTCAAGTATGCCGAGTGGTCGAAGAAGACGTGCGAGGAAAAGTGAGGACGAGCCACGCCGATCCCGGTCGACGGCACGGGACTGATGGTCTTTAGCGGCTTCAATTTCGACCTTCGCATCGTCGACAAGGAGCAACTCGAGGAGGAGATTATGCGAGCCAATGATGATGACGAGGTGGACGGCATCATCGTCTATTATCCCATTTTCCCTCAGAACCCCACCCACGACAAGTACGTTCAGGAAACCGTCGATCTTTCCAAAGACGTCGAAGGCCTAAGTCACAAACACCTTCACAACATGTATCACAACGTCCGCTTTCTGGACCCTCCTGATAACCAGAAGAAGTCGATCCTGCCGTGCACGCCGCTGGCTGTGGTCAAGATTCTCGAATATCTACAGATCTACAATCCCATCTTGGCGTCTGGAAATCGCCTGTTTGGTAAGACGATAACGGTCATCAATCGTTCCGAGGTCAACGGGCGCCCCCTCGCCGCCCTGCTAGCCAATGACGGGGCCACGGTCTACTCAGTGGACGTGACGGGCGTGCAGCTCTTTACCAGAGGCCAGGGTATCAAGCATCCCCGCCACCATGTGCAGGATAAGCAGGGCTGGGGTCTTGAAAACTGCCTTCCCCTGAGCGATGTGATTATTGGCGGTGTGCCGGCCGAGTCGTTCAAGGTGCCGACGGAGCTGATTCGAGACGGTGCCGCATGCATCAACTTCTCGTCGTACAAGAACTTTGACGGCCCTGCGATAAAAGAAAAGGCCGCCATTTACGTTCCCTCCGTCGGCAAGGTCACCATCGCGGCTCTACTGCGCAATCTGGTGGTAAGAACGGAATTGCCAGCTACACTTGTCCACTTCTTGCTAACCGCATTTCTTCTGAATGCTATCAGCGCCTGGTCGCCAACCGTCCGGCAAAGGACGGCGCAGATAAGGCTATGCTGCAGGCCAAGAGTGAGGCTTTTGCGGACGATTGAGATGTGCTGCCATCGTCGAAGGCAGGCGAAGAATGGGTACCTGAGTGTCTGTAACGGTATAGATATAGAGGTCGGAGAGTAAATCCTGCTTGTGACATGAGCTACTGAGGCTAAAGCAAAGCAACGACGCCATGGGCAATGCTCGAGTTAAGCTTATTCGTTGGCAAGTTGGTGGGTGCGTGTCATCGATGCGCACTGGCTTGTTTTGCTTTTTACTTTGGCGTTGCTTTCCGTCTGTCGATTCCGTCAATGACGCGGTGGCTACCTTAGGACGTTGGTGGCCGAACTATGGACATATTTCCTTCCCCTTCACACGGATATGCAAGCAGGCAGTAGATGGTTGTTCAGTGAAGCTTCGTTTCCGAGCAGAAGGTCGGTCGAGCTAGATATACTCGGCTACCCTAGATACCTGCCCATGTCCATACAGTACAGCCTGGTATGTCGGTTTGTCTCACCGACCATACTCAACCTCAAGGGGGAATGAACAAGGTATGTAGGACAAGCTATTCGGACTATTGTCACGAGACAATGATGATCCGGCGGCCCGACAGATGTAGCTTTGGTGTGACCGGGAAGCGGTCATCGGAGAGAACGGCGTCACGGGCTACCGGGACAGAATTGCATCCCGTCACGCGACGAAGGAATGAGTACTCCGTAGCGGAGATAGGATATGTCAAGAAAATGTGATCGTCCGAGACAAAATGACGCCTTGGACGATCCCCGAACGCCAGAGGAGAAGAAACAATCGACTTGTTGACGTCACGCGAGGCTTGGTAGAACAGGGGTTTTTGCGAAATTACAACCTGCAATACATACCCAAACAAGTCCATATCATGAATGAGTTGGTATCCATAGGACCATAGATGCCTCATGCCAACATGCCTATTGCTCAGGTACCGAGATATACATACATAGGTCGGCCAGTAGACATGCGAGGAGGAGGACATGGCAGATGAAGCCGACGAGGTCTTTGTTCTCTTGCCGCCGGCTTAGACACATACATACATACATACATACAGCGTCTACCAACGGGAGATTCTTCGCGGCCGGTATTCGTCGAGACGCTCCATGATGGGACGCCGTGACGCTCGGAGGTGGGCTGGCTTTCAGCTTCAGGAACCAGGGGTGCAGAAAGGGAGGGATACGATCGATGCGGTTGACGATTTCAGCGCGGCTGGCATCCTGTCCAAGCCAGGTATCGGGCGAGTAGACGTCTGATAGAATGCCTGCACCGCGGCCCGTACCAGTCCCTAACACGAGCATCGATCAAACACCTGGCCGGCACTTGCGACGCCAAGGCGCGCCGTAGAGGTGGTAAAAGCATGGGGCGGCTGGCGCGCGCCAAGCCACGGAGGGGCTGGGTGCGGTCACTGGCCCTGTTTCTCGCAGCCAGCGGGTTATTAGCGCGCCCGCCAGTCCTGCAGGTTGCAAGCCCGGAGAGCCATTAGCCATGCGCCGGTGGAGAGAGGCAGAGGGAGGTGGGAATGGGGGGGGGGGGGGGATAGAATGATCATGTTCATTCAATCGATGAGAGAAGCCTTGAAGCCCTTTCTCTTCATGAGAGTCTTGTGTGTCTGTTCAGTGTTTGTACGGACAGACTTACATGCTATGATACTACGTCCGTACATACTACCTGTTTGTTTCCTCACACTCTCAGGCTACCTACCAGTCACTCACCCCTTCTCAGTCGCGATCGAGGCAGTAAGATACGAGAATAAATCGGTTACGAGAGCGAGAGAAAGAAGCAAAAAAAAAGTGAAAAGAAGGTAGCTCGGAAGAAGAAAAGCAACACCCTGTTTAAGATCAGGAGATCAAATAGCGCGCCATCGCCAGTATCGTAGACAGAGTTGGGTGGTAGTCAAGGCGGAAATCCCCGCGAATTGCTCAATCACATCGTACCTACCTAGTAGGCTCAGCCTCTCTCTCTCTCTCTCCCTTTCGTGCGTACAGTGACGTCCGCATCGTGAGCCTTTATTGCCCCGGCCAAGCCAAGTTCCCTGCCAAAGTCAGTACGCGGCTTTTAATCCCTCGGCCTCGCCGTCTGACACTCCGAGCCGTCGCAGTAGCACTTCCATCTGCCTACAACATACATACATACATACATACATTCATACTTGCCTCGTCAGTCGTCACTCCATCATCATTCTGCCAGCCATCTTCTACCTGCCGTCCAACCAACCAACCAACCAACCTACATACATACATATTCCCACACATATTATACAGACAGACTGACCGGCTAAGCAAACGCTTGAACCGTCTCGGCCGCGGCCCAGTACCCTTCCGTCGTCGATTCGCCAATATTGACCCTTGCCGGATGCGATAGCCGCCCAGGTAATATGCGCATAGGTATGTACCGCGACATTTCTTGCTGCAGGCCCAGTGAGAGTGAGAAGAGAGTGACCGAGAGATGGCCGACCGAGCCTCCCGGCACCGTCGTCTTTCCCTCGGTCGCTGCTGAGGCTTCCGTCCTCTCACTGCATACCTACCTACCTCTACCAACTTGCTCCCACCACCAGTCCACCACCCAGTCCACCACACAGAGCCGTCTTACATACTCCGTACATCCCCTTTCTTTCTTTCTTTCCTTTGTCCCTTTTCTTCCTCTTCCTTTTCCTCTTTCTCTCTTCTCTTAACCTACCTACCTTCCTGTGTACGCACATGCACCGCTCTCCTCCTCCTCCTCCTGTCCTCGTCTGCTTCCGGACCTGTGACGACGACCCACCAACCTGACTGTCTCATCCCGTTTTTCTCTTTCACACTTTCACATCCTCTCATCACCTTTGTTCTCTTTCTCTTTTGCTTACCTACGGGCTACAGGGTCCCGATAGCCCGGCCACGGCACTGTGCTGCCTCTTTTCGCCTCGTGGTGGCGGCGCGCCATAGTATTCACTCACTCCTCATAAAAACGCAGTCATGGGCCGCAATCGAGGTTGGTGTCCATTCCAGCGCCTCCTTTTTCCCCCGGCCCCGCCCTTACCCTTCCCCCCTCCCATCTTCCATCCCCCCCCCGGTCCCCCATGAATACCTACCACCTACCTGCCTACCCGCCATGCCTCGGCGTCACTGCTTTTTTGATGAGGTAGCCGCCGGGCTCTCAATGCCCTGACGAGCCACTAAAGCACCCACTGCCCCGCCCTCCTCTCGGCGCCGGATGCTGACTACTACCTCTACTACCTACTAATAATTTGCCCGCCCCTCCGCCCTTCTACAGTCTTCTCCTTCATGTCCCAGTTTTCCGCTGGCCCAAGGACACCATCGCCCCCTTCTTCACCCCCCGACGAGCCCTCGGGCTTTCGCCTCAGGAAAAAGGCCCAGTCCGTCTCCGGAGTGTATCCGCTCGACTCCGTCCGACGCCCCTTGACGCCACCTCCGAACCCGGACTATGGCTCCTCGCTAAACGTCTCGCCCAACAATAGCCCAAGTCCCAGCCAGCGCCAGCGCAGTTCATCGCGACCCCTGTCCATCGTACAGACCTATCAACCGCCCCTCATGGACATCAACGAGGACACCATCCCCGAGCTGCAGCCCATCTTCACCTTTCTGAATAGCCATTCGAACAAGCTTTATCAGGAGGGCTACTTTCTCAAGCTCGAAGACCAAAACACACGTTAGCCTGGCCTCAACCCCTCCGCAATTAAACTCTCACTGACTGCTGATCGTTCGCAGAGGGCAAACCCAACCCCGACCGAACATGGACCGAGTGCTTCGCTCAGCTTGTCGGCACCGTCCTCTCATTATGGGACGCTGCCGAGTTGGACGCCGCTGGCGAGGACGGCGAAGTCCTTCCCAAGTTCATCAACCTCACCGATGCTTCGATCAAGATGGTCAGTTAAATCGCAACGCTCCCGCGACCTCGGTCTGCTGACGCTCCCCTCCCAGATCGAGTCTCTGCCGACCCGCTCGAGTGACGAGCAACCCTTGCAAAATATCCTCAGCATCTCTACCGCTGGCAGAAATCGTTACCTGCTGCACTTCAACTCACACCACTCGCTCATCCAATGGACTGCGGGCATTCGCCTCGCCATGTATGAACACTCGACCCTGCAGGAGGCCTACACGGGCGCTCTCGTCGCCGGCAAGGGAAAGACGCTCAACAACATCAATGTCATCATGGAGCGCTCGCGCCTCAAGACGGAGGAGTGGGTTCGTGTCCGCTTCGGCGCCGGTGTGCCCTGGAGGCGCTGCTGGTGTGTCATCACGCCTCCGGATGAAAAGGAGTATGCCAAGCTTCAAAAAGAGCTCAAGAAGCGCTCTCCCTACGATCGATCTCCGGTGCCCGTACTGAAGGGTGACATCAAGTTTTATGACACGAGAAAAGACGGAAAGAAGCAGAAGAAAGCTATGCCTATCGCCACCATTACCGACGCTTATTCGGCCTACGCCATCTATCCCCAGGCCAAGTCTCTTATTGATGCCTCGACGCTTCTGAAAGTTGAGGGCACAGTTTCCGTCCACACAGATCCGCCTTCTTCCACCGAGGGATTCATCTTCATCATGCCTGAGACTCACCCTGCTGTCAGCGGCTTCGAGATGCTTCTCCGATTTCTCTTCCCCACTTGGGACACATTCGGCCTGTATGGCCGCCCCGGCAGGCTGGTGGCAAGCGTTCTCGACCCGCGCTCCCTCATGTTCGCCATGCCCAAACACAAGCGCTATGGCTACCTGGAGATCCTCGACGTTTCGACTTTAGTGCTAGAGGAGAGCAGCTCGTCTTGGAGCGAGAAAGACTGGCGCAAGCGATTGAAAGAGGCTACCGGCTCGAGGATGAACGCCATCGAAGACGGCACGAGGTCTCATTCGCGGAGCGCCAGCAGGTCAAGCGCCAGACTAAGTGGTGGAGGAGCGGTTGTTGGGCCGCTCGGCGGCAAACCGAAAGTCGGCTTCACAGATAATAACGGCAACGGTCGCTCCTCGCGGTCCTTCTCCCTTAATGGCGCAACGAGAGCGGATGCGACTAGGCCCGACCAGCGGGAGCGTTCACCCATGCACATGGTTGGAGCTCCGGCTCATCCTTACATGGACGCGTCAGACATTGGTCCCGAAAGTAGCTTCTACCACTCGGCCGACGAAGATGCGTTCCGGGGACGGCAGCCACCAGGGGCTACTGGCGGGCGGGGAAGCTCGGACGAGGACAGAGATGAGTCTGTGACACCGGAAATGCGAGAGTTTGAGGGTATGCGAAATATGCAGACTCCCGAGCCTGTATCGCGACCTCCGGCCTTCAACCACGGACCGCTGGCCCGTCCTACCAGCAAGGCATACCATTCCCCTGAACTCCGACGTGCCAACAGTCGCCTGTCAAGCACGACCCTGGATCAGATGGCCAAGGCGGGCGGAATGCCCAGCGCCGACGACATGCGTCCGACAGCCAGCGACGAGGGGAGATTGGTCGCTGGCCCATCGGTATATCCACACGCCAACCCCCCACGGATTTTTGCTAACGACGACGCCTCGCGCGAAGCTATGAGACCGCCAAAGCACGACCGGCCGCCCGGCAATCTAGCGCCACCAAGTCAAGGCCCAGGCCAGCGGTCCAGGTCTCCCATGGACCGCCCACATCCTCCTCATCAATACATGAACGACGCAGACTACCCACGGCGCCCGCATACATCTGACGGACGCCGTCCTCCTCACCCTCCCGGGTCACAACGACCCCCTAATTCGGCACATTCCCATGGCCGTCCAGAACAAGGACGACCTATGCCGGCGGGTGGACCTGTGGGACCTCCCCCCCCGCATCACAATCGCGGGAGGCCACCTCAACGACCCCCGCCCGGCAATTATCCACCTCATCATGAGCAGCATGGTAACATGGGACCCGGCCCTGGCCCTGGCCCGCGGCCGCACCCTGGCCCTGAAGGTCGAGGGGGGGCCCCACCAAATCTACACCCTCAACGCAAGCCACTCCCATCCAAGGCGCATCAGAGCCTCACGCCTAACGACATCATCGATCATTACGTATCAGACGCACAGCGAGGCGGTCCGCCCCACGACAGGCGTCACCCCCCTGCACTACCGCTCCACCATAATCCGGCTATGGGGCCGCCTGACGCTCATCGCGGCGGCTTTCGTCCTGGCGGAGGCCCGATGACTCCGAATGGTGGGCCCGGATCTCGTGACAACTCGCGGCCAGGCGCTCCGAGACCTGGTGGCGGCGGTGGCGGCGGAGGCGGGCCTTCCCCAATGCCGCGGACTCCAGACCTCGGCACGCCAGATGCACATCATGGTCGGGGAGTTTCTCCATCCCCCCGAGGGCTGCATGCCCCAGAACAAGCAGGACACATGCCTGGCCGCCAGTCACCTCGATCGCCTTTGCACCTCGGTGGGCCGGAGATGGACGACCGAAGCGTTCGAAGCCCGGCGCGCCACCCGGGAGGATCCCCTGTAGCATTGGGGAGTCCGCAACGACTGACGCCAGACTCGCACTCACAGCAGCGAGGGATGAAGCCGGCTTCGCCACAGCACTCCCCGGGGAGCAACCCCAGAATGGGAGGGTCTCCTAGCTCTGGATCGAGGCCGGCCAGCCCTCCATCGTCACATTATGCAATGGCAAGAACAGGTGGACCATTGCCTCCGCAACACGGTGGTGCCATGGGTGGACCGCCAGGAAGTTTTTCACGGCCACTTCGTCCCGGCGCACAGTCACCACCAGACCCGCGATATGGAGGAGGGCAGGATCCGCGGAACTTGCCTCAGCAGTTTCAAGGGCACGCCTTTTAAGAAGATACGACATCTTGGGAAGGAGAAAATCAACTTACGAGGTAATGATAACACCGAGCTGTGTGAATTAAAGACGAAAACGGACGGGAAAAGCACGACTGGGGTTCGCGAGTTCTTTGTTGGCAGCTGACCGCATCTCGTGAGGCTAGTTTCGGGGCGTGGAAGGGAATTGTCTGGGAGGCTGGTGCGGAGGTTTGTTATCTTTTCTTCTGTAACTGTAGGTCAGCTTGGGTCAGGCGGCATAGAATTGATACGGAGTAGTTAAGCACAGAGTAAATGATGAAGTTATATCGGCAGTATGACGATGATGAAGTTGATCATCTCTAAGGATTGGATACATACAAGCACACAATTCTCTCGACGCTACGGATGATCCGCACTCCATACCTAGCTACGTTTTCACGTATGTATGTACATGCAAGATCTCCGTATTGTCGGCATGTTAAGACGATAGATAGCTGTTTTGCCATTTCTCCATCATCAGCGGAGGGATTGCGTGAGGGACGCTGTCCCCTGCGGCCTGGGCCCACCACCGGGGAAGCATGGCGGTTAGGTAGGTAGGTAGGTAGTTGCGGTCCCGAGGTCCCAAGGATTTAAGGCTTACATAAGTACCCGGTAAGGGGGAAAAGGAGGCACGGATCACGACTGTACGGATACAGGGGCGTGGATGTACGAATAGTAAGCTTTATAAATTGTTTTGATTGTTGAGGCAACGCGTTCGGTGAGGGGCGAACACGGTATAAGGCAACTTTACTGCATGCACTTGGATCGCTGCAGGCAGTTAAGTAACTCTAGGTAGGCAAAGAAGGCGCAGCGTGACTGGCGAGGGTGACGCGTTTGCTCGTGTCGTCCAATCTGTCAGTTTAAACAAGAGAGACGTCAGTTGCCAACGAAGGGGAGAAAATAGAGAGGAAACGGCGCGTGTGACGTGACGGCTACCTGCCTTAGTAGGTGCCCTACGGACCCTACGGTACTGTGCGCGCAGCGAGGCACCTGGCGGGTAGGGACGTAACGGTTAACCAGCTGCCGTTGTGCGAATAGCCTCCATAGCCTCCTCCTCACTGGCTGCCTCGTGGGCGCCTTCGAAAGCCTCCTCTTCGACCTACATGCCTTAGGGGGAGGTGGTGGGCAGTAGCAGTCAATTAGAGTCCTGGAGGTACAGATCATGTCGCTGCAGGTGGCCGCTGGCGTGCAGTAGTGACCTGAGCACTACTACCGGCCGCGTCTGCATCGTTCGGCCGCTGTTGTTTTTTCTTTTCCCCCTGCTCTTTTCCTTCTCTTCTTCTACCCGCTTCTTCGCTCTCTCTCGTCTTGCCTCATCTTGCCTCATCTTGCCTCTCCTCCCTCATCACCGCCCAACTCTTCCGTCTTCTCTTACTGCCACCATCGCTGCCCGCCCTCTCTCCCTCTCCCTCTCTCTTTCGTCTCAGGCACATGGCCGCTGGGCCGCGCCTGTCGACTTCAGCTCGCCTCTGTCCTACCCCAGCCAGTAACTTTACTTGCTCCCAATGGACGGCGAAGAGCAAACACAGACGCAGGGTTTGTGCCCCCTTCGTCCGCCTCTGCCCTGTCTAATCTAACTTTGCCTCCAGCAACGCAAAACGTGCTCGATCCTCGTCGAATCGGAAAGCAGAATTCGGGCTTCTCCGACGATGACATCTCCGACATAATCTGCGTCCTCTACCCGCACTCCAAGGCCGCGCTGGAAGAGGTTACTCGGCTTGCTTGCGAGGACTCGCCGCATGTTGTGGGAAAGCAAGCTGCCGACCATGTCGAGCCCGACTACGACGTAGAGGACCATGCCAGTCGCTTTCACGCAATTCATAGGGTCAGCGGTGAACACGCCATTGTCCTACGCCTATCGGCTCAAATCAAGAATCCTGAGATCGGCTTCGCCTTTGGCAGGAACACGGGCCGCTGTGACATCGTCTTCGCCCATGATCCAAAGAGGAGAATCAGCAATGTTCACTTCTGCATTTACGTCAACGAGTACGGTAATGTGATGATCAGAGACTCGTCCACCAACGGCACCGCCGTCGACAGGCAGCTCCTGAACGGTCACATCAGGGCCGCAACCGGCTCCGTCACCAAGTGGGTTCTGAGCTCGGGTTCCATCATAAGGGTACCCGTTCATGAAGAGGATCGCGACTTGATCTTTCGCGTTCGCATCCCTCGCCGCGACGCCGAGTACGACCGGGCTTACATCGAAAAGGTCCAACAACACTTTGCTAAGCACCCCACGCAGGAAGCAAACGCCGGCCATGTCGACTTGTTCAAGACGCCGGCCGAACCTATCAACCCGACTACACGCCCTGCCGGGTTTCGCCGAAAGGAGAACACTGTAATCATGAACCGGGAATGGACCGGCTCAGGCAAGTACAATCGGACGGGCATCATCGGAAAGGGTGCCTTCGCCGTCGTCTACAGGGTCACGGCCAAGTACGACGGAAGACCCTACGCTGCCAAGGAAATCGAAAAGCGCCGCTTTATCAAGAACGGAATGCTTGAACAAAAGGTCGAAAATGAGATGAAAATCATGCGGCGGGTTCAGCACGTAAGAAACCCCCCCACAGATATCCTTCCGCTGAGAACTACCTAACTAACACCCCTTTCGCAGCCAAATATTGTGCGATACATGGAGAACTTCGAGTGGGATGACAGACTGCTGATCATCATCATGGAGTTGGTTCCGGGAGGCGACCTGGGAAAGCACGTTTCCGACCGCAGCCCTTTGTCGGAACCCATGACTTGTGATATGGCTGCACAGCTTTTGAGCGCCTTGGGATACTTGCACACCAACAACATCACCCATCGGGACGTTAAACCCGACAATATCCTCATCGATACCTTGAAGCCTCTTCATGTCAAGCTCACCGACTTTGGCTTGTCCAAGATAGTGACGGAGCAGACTTTTCTCCAGACGTTTTGCGGCACCCTCCTGTACTGCGCTCCCGAAGTGTACACTGAGTATGACGAGTACGACGACAAGGGGGTGAGAAGCCGCGGTAAGAAGTCGCGTCGTGCGCGCGGTCAGCGCTACAGCCACGCCGTCGATATCTGGTCCCTTGGCGGTGTCTTGTTCTTTGCGCTCACAGGTTCGCCTCCTTATCCCGCCACACAGGCTCTCAGTCACTCGGAGCTCCTACACAAGATCATGACGACGATGCTCGATATATGGCCCCTTCAGTGCTGCAACTTTTCGCCGGAAGGCATCGACTTTCTGCACCGCATGCTGCAGCGACGGCCGGAAAATCGCGCCACCATTTCCGAGCTTGAGGGCCATGCTTGGCTTCGGCTGGGTAACCAGGATTCCACCATTCTGGCGTCCCAGCCATACGACGAGATTACCGACGATGAGACGGCCGACGCTCCGGATGACGAGCCTGACCACGTCAGCGACTCTGGGGCAGAAGAGACTGAAGACAAGAATGAGCACCCGCGTCCGCCTCGGCTCTTTGGCGAGATTAGCGCTTCGGCCGTTGGCAGCTCGGGCGTCCTCCCGTCCCAACATCTCGACGCCAGTGTTTGCGAGACAGACATCATGCAGCAGCACGACTCGGGAGACTCCGACAGGGACGGGCCGAGGCACTATTACCTGAAGGGAAAGTCGGCATTGAGGAACCAGTCCACGGACCAGCTCCAGAGCTTGGTGGACGATGTGGCGTCGCAAAGTCTCGGCGGTGAGGAGCCGAGAAGCTCTGTACAGGCGTTTGTGGATGTCAACTCGAGCAAGCGCAAGCCGCCTTTGTCCGACCCGAGCGGCGATGCTGAAGGCTTCGCCTCGCTGAGCCAACCGACGATCAAGAGGCTGAAATCGCAAGAGGCAGATGTCACCGATCAAGTCCTTTGCGAACAATTTCTGCTGGCTAGCGTTCCCCAGGTTAAGCGACAAGGCTCCCGTCGGCTGGTCGACCACCCGGTGGACAAGGTGACGTTCTGGGAACAGGACGTGCGGACGTGGCACCTCCAGTATCCCGAGATGACGCAGCTTCAATACGACGCTTTCTCCGAGGCGGCGCGGTGCCGGGGAGAAGAGTTCGCCCCGGGGCAGACGCCGCTGTGGGATCTGGCCATGAAGCACTTTGCTCCCATTGCAAGGCCGAACAAGGGAGAACTGGGGCAAGATGACGGTCGGCCAAACGAAGACGACGCGGCGAGCCTGCCTTCGACGGCGCCTCCCGTCGACTCCACTCAAAGGCCGGGCTCTCGGCCTCTCGACGCACAGATCGTGGTGCCGGTTCAAGGGAACGGCCGGGCCATAGCCGTCATCGAGTCCCTTCCCGACTCGTACATCAAAAACATCTCGTTTCCCGTTACCGACTCGCTGGCTTCCTTTGGCCGCGGCTGCGAGAACACGCAAATCTTCCGCGACAGGATGGAGCCCAGGGTACCAAAGTACGCGTTCAAGATGCTGCTCTGGAAGGAGGGCTACGATCCGTCCAAAGACCCGTCCAAATGTGTGCCTCCCTGGAAGGGGGACTCGTCGGCCGTCGACGAATCGTACCACTTCTGGCTATCGACCAAGGCCTCGCTCGGCATCCGCATCAACGGTCAGCCCCTGGCCTCGTCCGACGCCAAGAACCCGACGGGCCCTTCAAAACACTGGACCAAGATCTACGACGGCGACTCGCTGGTGATATGGGGGGGACATGACCCCAAGCACAAGACGCACCTCGTCTTCCGCTGCTTTTGGGGCGGATCGTCGAGGGCGCGTCCGCAGCAAGGGCCGCTGGAGCTGGCGGACGCCTCCGTCGCCAAGCAGCTGGACACGGCCTGCCAGCGAACGGAGAAGCGCGTGCGGGATGTGGCCGAGAGGCGACGCAGGGCCAACGATGCCAAGAGAGAGCAGCACGAGCGGCAGCTGCGGGTGGAGGAGGAACGGCAGCGTAGCCACGCGTTCGAGAAGAAGAGACAGGCTGCTATCGAGCACTTGACGACGACGCAGCATCTCGGTTCGCGCAGGGGGACGCCTTCGTCGCACGTGTCGTCGCACGCGAGCCGGCTTCAAGGCGCCGCCGGCGTGCCGTCCAGACAGGGTCGATAGAGGGGGAGGAAGGAAAGGAGCATATGAAGGCGAAGTGAAAGGGGAAAAGGGGAAGGGAAGCAAAGAACAGAGAGAAGCAGACGGTCATGTCGGCGGGAGGGAAAGACATTTGATGGGGATGTCTAGTCATGTCATGTGTTGTATGAGCCAATGAAGGTAGATGATGGATGGGCTGGGTAGGTAGGCAGGTAGTTATCCAGGCTGGTAGGGAGCGTCCTTAGACAAACTCATGATATGATGCAGCGTGTTGCTACCGGTGATCTGATGAGGTTTTACGGTTGGTTTGTCTGATGCTGTCAGGAGTCTGTTTGCTGGGTTGAGTCTCTCTATTCTCAGTCTGTCATCTCAGTCTCCACGTTCTGTCTCTCATCTCAGTCTCATATCTCAGTCTAGCTAGTCTCTCTCAGCCTTCCCCCATCTCAACAGCCCTTCGCCAAGCATTACAAGTCCTTCACTGCGGTCCTTCATTAGCAAACCAGCCTCTCCATAACCCCCTTTCCACTCCCCTCCACCAAGTCTCGTCATCAACATCTGTCACTGAACTTCGTAGAGCAAAATGCTCGTCTTTCGCACATCTCCGACCTCTCTCTCTCTCTTCCTTTCGCCTCCCAGTTTTTTTTTTGGTATATTTCTTTTCAATTTTTTTTTTTTCATCTCTTCATCGATCGAGGAGATGAAAGAAATTTACTTGTTTTCTCTTTTCATATCGCGTCCAGTGATTCTTTTTTCGGTGACAAACAGATTTCTCGGTCAAGTCAAGCGGTTACGGCATCGTCTGCTCGTTGGTAGTAGCCCAATGGGCGTCAAACTCTAGAGAAAAAGGAAGAAGAAAAACAAAAAGCGTCAATAAGCAATTCTTTCTCTCTCTCTCCCATCAATCGCTCAAGGGGTAGCGTTCGTGTGTGTGTTTGTTCGTCTTTTCAACGCTGAGCGAAGAGGAGTCTTACCGATGAGCCTCGTCTTCGGAGCGGGCGAGGAAGCGGCCGATTCCGGCTCTTCGACGATGGGCTGCGGAACAGTGTCGTTGTAGTTGTAGTTGTAGTTGTAATTGTTGTCGTTGTGGTGACTGTTGTGTGAGATGGCAGCCGATTCCGCGGCTGCGTCCCCGTAGGAGTTGGCAAAGGTCTTCATGCCTGATGCGAAGAAGCGGCTCGGCTTGTAGTACGGGTTGGTGGAAGAGGTCGAGCCGTTGCTGCTGTCATTTTTGGAGATGTTACTCCTATGGCGATTCGGTCTACCTGATGAGGAGCCGTGACCTCGAGAGGCAGGAGAGCTAGAGTCGGTGCCATAATCTCTTGGTCGTCGGAAGCCTCTAGCAGCCCATGAATCAGTAGCAGCAGTAGCAGCAGCAGTAGCAGAAGCAGCCACATCCTCCGGAGATGACGACGCCGAACGTCTGCGCTCATTGCCGCGACGCCACTGAGCGTCCATATCGGCGCGGGAGAAAGCAAAGGCGCCACGGGAAGAGCGGTTCGACGGCACGTCGTCGAAAATGTCGGCACTGTCACTGCGAAAGCTCGCAAACATTCCGCTGACATCAGGAGGAAATCCTTCTGCCACGGGAGATACTTCGTCATCGTGATAATCAAACGGGTCGCGTGGTGGTCCGGGACGGTTCCGAGGCGATGCCCAGCCAGTAGCGAATGATTCGAAACTCTTGCCAAAGGCGCCTGTAAAGCGCCTGGCAGTAGACCGAGGAGGCCTCGGACCGCTTTCAGTAGAGCCTCCCCACGAGCGCTGTTTGTCCAGGCTGGGGCTGCGGCTTAGGGGAGGGGAACTGTCGTCCGCGTCCCGGAATATCGACACAGGCCTGGTGCTCTTGCCGAAGAAATGGCTGCCTGAGTTGCGGCGGCTTCCAGTCGACCTCTCTCCACGCCGGAGGTCCTGGTCCATCCCATCTCGGGATTGCGTGTTGAAGCGCCGGCTGTCGTCGACGGATCCAAACTTGACAGTTTTCCTGTGAGAATAGCAGGCATCAGCTTTGCTCGGGCGGTCACTCCAAGTTCCGCGAACATCGGACACTGAAGCGGCTCTGCGGTGGCTTGCGTGCTGCGGGCTTGCCCGGGGTCTCTGGCTTGCAACTGACGAGTCTACTGGCCCGAGGTCTTCCACGTACGGCTGGCGATAGACGCACTTTTCGGACTTGGTGCGGATGTGACCCTTTCGATCGTCGTCCTGGAAAGTTGCGCGACGCTGAGCGCGACGCTGGGCCGATTCACAAGTTCGTTCGGAGCCGAAGGACGACAACTCGGGCTCGGGGTGCAGCTCCTCAATAGGTTTCAGCGTCGACGGCCTCTTAGCTCTCCGACGTTGATTCCGGGTCAACTTCTTTCTCTTGGGGGCTTCTTCAGAAGACACTCCCTGGCAGGAAGTCATGTCCTATTACATCGTCAGCAAGGTGCACTTTTCGTTTCCCGAGTTCGCAGGGCGTCTTACCGAGCTCACGACGGATACGTCGACCATACTTTCCGTCTCTCGAACTCCCTGCTGGCATTTGCCGCAGTAGTTGGCGAGCAAGGGCCCCTCGACCACGGCCGCGTGTTTGCGCTGGAAGGCCTTGGACCTGACGACACCGCAGCCGAAGCAGAAGTGATGTCGGTCGAGGACTACGCCGCGCTCAATCTTGCTGTCCTTGCAAGGGCTGCAGTAGTTCGAGAGAGGCTTGGCGCACTTTTCGAGAGGATGGTTCTCGTGGAACTTGCGGGATCGAACCTCGCCGCAGCCGGAACATAGATGGTGGCGAATCTGCCTTCCGGGGCTTTCGTCCCTCGTTCGGATTTGAACTGTTTCCTGCTTCGCCTCGGCCCTTTTTTCTGGCTCAGGGTTCTCGATCGAGGGAGCAATCGCCTGCTCAACGGGCTGAGAGCTGGTCGCGTGTGGTGAGCTTTTCGCTGCAGCCGTGGTGGGAGCTGACTGTCCAGTTGCGAAATTGAGCGCCTTGTTTAGGCTATTCTGCAAATCTTTCAGTTCATGCTGAAGACCTTGGTCATTAGGGTTGCACGAGAGCTTCGTTTTGGCTTGATCGATGTCGTGCTGGATTCGCTGCAAATCAACAAGAGTAGGCTGCTGAGCTGAAGCCCGCGTCTTCTCAGGAGTAGGTTCGCGACAGTTGAGACTATTCTGCCCCCAGACAGCATCAGGAGCACCTGGCGGGCAAGGCGCCGTATTCTGACAAGTAGGAAAGTAATAAACACATCGTTCACCGGCCGTGTCCGGGAAATTAGACAGTTGAGACTGATAAGGAAAAGGTTGCATGGGATAGGACGGCTGGAAAGCTGGCTGAGCAACTTGGGGATAGAACAGAGGATTGTAATGAGCGCTCGTCGAGCCAGGCAAGTATCTTGGGATAGCTTCGTCCGACGAAGAGTCTGTTTCGTCCGATGAATCGTAGTCCGATGAATCGTAGTCTGATGAATCGTAGTCCGATGAATCGTAGTCTGACGAATCGTAGTCCGATGAATCGTAGTCCGATGAAGAGTTCGATGAAGAGTCCGACGAAGAGTCTGTGAGGACAGCACGAGCTTTTCTCTGACTGTGTCTTGATGGCGAAGCTTTGATTCGCGGTTTGTCGTCGTCTGACTTTGCTTTGGTCCGAGGTTTCGCTTTTGCCTGAGGCTTCGCTTTTGCCTGAGGCTTCGCTTTGGCTCGAGGCTTCGCTTTCGTCCGAGATGAAGTTGCTTCAGAAAGCTCCTTGTGGTTGCCAGATGGGACTTTGGCTCGGACCAAAGGAGTCTTGGCCTTTTTGCAGGGCTCCTTTTTGCAGGGCTCGTTTCTGCCAGGCTCCTTTTTGCAAGGCTCTTTGTTGGAAGGCTTCTTTGTGCAAGGCTGCTTCAGGCAGGACTTCTTCGCGCAAGGCTCCTTGTTGGAGGGCTTCTTTATGCAGGGCTCCTTCAAGCAGGGCTCCTTCTTGCAAGGCTCCTTCTTGCACGGGATCGTTTTCGAAGGCGTACGGCTATGCTTCGCCTCAGACCGACAAACTCGAACCTGCACCGTAGTCTCGCTCGAATCCTCTTCCTCGTCCGAGCTCGGCTTGACCTGAACCTGGAGTCTCCTCCTCGAGGGGGTTCGCACAACAGCAGGCTTCGAGTTGAGGGCCGCGAGCCTCCGTTCTTCCTTGCGCTTCAGATCCTGATACGTCGGTATATTGAAGAGAGCGCCCAGCAGGTTGAGGCTGGGTTTTCGACGGGCTTTGGTGCCTATTCCCATGGCGCTCAAGACATGGAGAGAGGCAGGGGACGAGAGAGCCAAGTGCGAGTGGGAAAGGAGATGGAGAGGCAGAAAGGCAGAGAGGTAGAGAGAGGTAGAGATCGATGAGCGATGAGCTGATCTTGATAGCGACAAGAAAACGGGGTTGGAAGGGAAGTGGGAAGAGCTGGAAGAGAGAGAGAGATGAAGGAGGGTTTTTTTTTTGGGGAGGGGGAGGTGGAAGGGAAGGAAGTCCAACTGTAGGTGGGCGGTAGGCGAGGTGATGGATAAGGTGGTGGGTAGTAGGTTGGCAGCCGGCTGGCAGCTGGCAGCCCGTTTCCCTCAAGGCCTCCAGCACCCCCTGTAAACGCACCTACGCGGGCTGTGGATATCAAAGAAGGCTCTGAAAGAGCATGGGTGAGAGACTTGAGTTATACCAGAGCTAGGGGGCTTAGGGACGAGGCTATACAACAGGGATTCCAGCAGGATCACACCTACAAGCCATGAAAGCCTCGACAAACATCACTGATTCTACCATTCGTCACAGCTTGCCACGGGGAAGCACTCATATAGGTAGGCGCTCACTGACAGGCCTCACCTTTCACACCTACACAACGACGTTCATACATGCCTACTACTACACTCGGATACCAGACCTCATCTGCTGTCGAAAGTCTCTTGTAGGTTCCATCTATGCTGCGCACATACAATTCAAAGACCTGCTTGGAGCTGGCTGGCTATCTTTCCCGTCTCCCTCCATGCCAGCCCCCTTCAGATCCGTTCGCCTCGAGAGATAGCCTCCTTGCCATGCTCCAAATCATACACGTATCCCAGACGCCCTCGTCTATATTCCACGGCCCCATTTTGAAAATCAACTTCCCTTCATCCCTCACGGGTCACGAAGCACAGGCCGTCCTTTCTTCGGCTTCTTTCGCTTTTCTCCACGGTCGAATGCGGCCGCAGAAGCGTGATCACGCCCGAGAATATCCAGATCCTTGACCTTGTAGATGCGGATAATCCAGTTCTCACTGGTAAACGCTTCCTCCACCGTGTCGAGGACGGGCCCTTGGTCAGGCATCCGAGCACCACGCACGCGATCGACAGCCTGTCCAGGTGGAAACAGCGTGTGGTAGTTGTAGTAGCACATTTTGTACCTGTCCAACATGTCAGCCTATCATCCTTGTTCGTTCCCCAGGTTGAACTCACATCAAACTGTTCTTCATCGCCTCCGTCGCCTCAGCGTCGACGCGATACTCGCCGCGAGACGTAAAGAAATCTCGCTCCTTGACCTCGTCCGGCCAGATGCCCTCGGCGATACGCACCATCCAGAGGAACTTGTTGATGTCATCTCCGGAGTAGCCGAGCAAGCCGCCAAAGACCACGAGAACGTAGTCCACCTCGTGCTGTCGCATGATTTCATAGCTAACCTCCTCTCGTGAGCTCATTGCCTTGCCTACCATGGCGATGTGCGTGTTGTTCCACGTATTGTTGTCCACGAGCGTCGGCCGGTCAGCCATGCCACCAATCTGGTAACCGTAGTCCCACCACGACATGATCTTCGCGTCCTCCTTGGTGTTCTGGCGCAGCCACTGGTAAGCCTCCCGGTAGTCGTCGATGATGTGCTGCGTCCCGTCCGGCATCCGGCTGGCGAGCACCACAGAGGGCGAAGAGTAGGCGTTGGATGTGACCCAAGTGCAGTGGCTGACGAACATGAGAAGGTAGACCACGACGCTTATCAGCACCACCACCTGGGAGACGGTGCTGTAGATTCCAATCAACGGTTTCTGGGTACCACGCAGACCAGAGTTCTTGACGTTCTTCTTCGCCGCTGCCTCAGGGGGATTCTGTGTTTCGTCGACTTCCTCCACCTTGGGGCGGATATAGGTATCGATGAGCTGCGACATGGCGATGGCGCCTGTAACACACACAATCGGCGTCAGCGTAAGCATGAGACGAACCATGACGCCTGCGAAATAGCTGCCAAAGAGGCTGTAGACAATAACGAAAACGTGCTCATCCCGGAGGTCCTGGAAGCACAAGTAGACGCCAGCTGGGAACAACCAAATCAGCATATTCAGGTCAAAGAAGAAGGCAGGCCAGGCCGGTGGCTGATGCTCTGACACGGAGGCGATGATGGGAATGTGTATCTTGGCGTAACCCGTGTCCCAGAGAGAGTAGAAACGGCCGCTCCAAGGAGCAATGTATCCCAGAGAAGTCATAGCCACGAGGCCCAGCAAACCGATACCAAACGTGGCAACAAGTACTGTGACGAGGAAAGTTTGAAACTGTCGGCCAGGGATGGCAGCTTTCACGTAGTCAAGGAACGCAATGAGTTGAAGGAAGCCGAAGATGCCTAGCGAGGCGAGGTTAGCAAGGACGAACCACCCTTCCACGCGTGGCATCGTACCCAAGGCCGGCATGTGCTCGCTCGTCTTGACCGGCAGGAAACCAACGAAGGGTATCTGCATGCTGGCTATGGTGCCCAGGCAATACCACGTGCAGTAACTGACGTAAAGTCGGGGGCTGTATCTTCCCATGCAGATGAGGACAAAGGCATGCAGCGGCAGAAGGCAAGTGATGAAGGCATATCCACCCCACGACGCCACCATGTAACCGTAAGACAGAGCGCAGAAGACACTGTAGAGCATGGAACCCAGTTTGAGGGCCTTGATCCAAAGATAGAAAGTGAAGACGAGGAGGAAAATGGCAATGGCTTCGTTGTCGTAACTGCCCGCCACCGACCTGGAAATGTAGCCGGGGGCGATTCCCATGAAAATGGCCGCCAAAAGGCCAGCCGTGGGCAAGGTTGTTAGCTCATTGGTCAGAAGGTAGGCCGCAAGCGTCGTCAGACCCGAAAAGGCCGGCGCGAGAAGAACGCAGACGTTTCGAATATCGACGGGGATGCCGATGGCACGAAGTGAATGATAGATGATTCCGCTCGTCACCATCAGGCCAGGATACAGGGTGCCACCAGTAACGCGTCCGAGTGGATGCCAGGTACGGTCGTCGAACCAGTCCCAGAATTTGTAGAATCCATTTTCGACAAGGTATTTGGTTGCTCGGAAATTGAACCACGGGTCGACTGCTTGCCGATTAGCGATGAACGATGCACATGAGTCAAGCAGAGCATAAGGGACACGTACACTCGTGGATAATGCTCTCGAATCCTATGAGCCTCAGGTTAGCAAAGACAGCAAGACAGAACCTCATCTCTCTTCTCCATCCCCCAGAGGAGAGCACTGAAACGCGTCACTTACGGATAACAGAGAATAGTCGGCTGGCGACCGCAGTAATGGCAATCAGACAAAGAATGACGACTTCCAGAAGGGCCTGCGTTTTTTTAGAGTTGAGGCCCGCAGCGCGAGGCTCGACTTGATCCGTAGCGGAAGGCATGATTGTGCCGAGCTGCTGATGATGATGAAGAAGCCCCAAGTTCAGGACAGCTTTGGAGTTGTGAGGTAAACGAGGTAAGCGATAAGATAGGCCGTGGAATAGGTACGTACCCCAAGCTCGCCGAATTAGGCGTCGATTTCGGGCAATTGGCACGTTTGACCGAAGCTTTGCCGCAGATTCGCACAGGCCAGCGAGAGATGCTATTGGAGAGAGGTGGTTGGTATGAGAGCCTGCTAGGCGAACTGCTACGTCTACATACATACATGATCCCGACGCGTGATTGGCGAGCTGGTAAGGGGCTTTGATGCCGTCACCGTGGCCTGTCTGTGCTCACCACCGAGCATCGTCATCCCAATGTCCAATGAAGCCCCTGACCTGGTACCAATTAGCCGGCCTCCATCTAGGCAATTAAGTGTATTTTACACCTGCACGCTGGCGTCAACAGGCACCTAAGGAAAATGTCTATGCGGCAGCACTTCTCCCAGTCTCCTGGCTACACTCGGCCGTGGCCCGTCGCCAGACACTCGAGGCCATTGAGGTCCTCTGCCATGCAGATGCGCCTCCACGATGTGATGCGATTCGAGACCCCTTGCCAAAGCTATGTCGTATCCCCACCTTATGGGTTCTCCTTGGCCACCTTGAGCAGCAGCTTTTCCAGGTCGAACCTGGGGTCTTGAACGTCTGTGATGACTGCAACAAAGCCAATGTCAGACCCGAAGAGAGGATGAGGCGCAGAGACGGAAGAATCGTACCATCATCTGAAGACACCGGCTGTGGGCTCTTTTGCCGGGCGAATTCGGCCTTGGCCTGATCTATCAGCTTCTGCTTATGCTCGTAGTCGTGTTTCTCGTGCTCGGCTCTTTGAGTTGCTCTTATTGTCCGTTGATGGGAGAAGCCATAGAAGACGCCCACCGCAAGGGCGGACCACCGGAGGACCTGAAATAAGTTCAGCGAGCTGAGGCTCCTTTTCGTTGGGAGAAGCACCGACGTTAACTCCCGTCGACGACATTGGCGGCGATCGCAAGGCGCACGACGAGGTCCAGAAAGCGATCCACGAGCGAGTACGGAGCTCGGCGGGCGTCAATGACCCGGTCGGAAGGGCTCGCGGAGGCTTTTGGCGAGAGGCCAAGGTTTTGCAGCGTTGGATGTTGCGCTGTGGGAAAAAAAGTTCCCAGCTGCCTCGGGTCCGACCTGGCTGTGCAAAGTACCTCTGCAGCATCTAGCGGGTGCAGCGGGTACCTGGTTTTTCCACTGCAAGGGGAGGCGCTGAGCTTTAGATGTCACGTGTTGAGGCGCGTCCCGGACGCTGTCAGTGGCTTGCGAACCGACCTCCCCCTTCTTCCCCTACCTCTGCCAAAGATATTGAGGACCCTTTTCGAGCTGCATTCCCTTCAACCCCTCTCGCGCTCCCCCTCTCACGCTTCCCTCTTCACGGCTTCCCTCTTCACGACTATCGGACTGCCCAGGCTGAAATCTACCTCTGCCAGCCTCGTTCTTGACTCGCGACTCCGGATCAGACCCTGCGCTTCCTCCCATAGAGACTGTCCCGCCATGGGACTCTGGGACGGCTACCATGCAACAACGTCGGGATGAAATCCTCGCGAAGAAGGCGAAGCTGGCTGAGCTGAAACGGCAGAGGGAGCTGAGGGCCACGTCGGCAGCAGGCCGTCACAGTTTAAGCGGATCAAGCGACGTCTGTCTCGCGTTCCCGCCCTTGGTTCCCTATCATCTTGCCGTCTGCTGACTTCGGATGCGTGTTTGCAGTTGGCTTCGCCGCCTCCCGGAAGAGCGGACAACCGGCGGGAGATCGAGTCTCTCATAAATAGTCTTGTGGGCGAAAGCAGGCCGGCCTCCACTACAACAGGCGGTGCCGCGTCGCCAGCCGCCCGAGGAAGCAGACCCAATAGCGTTCTGAGCGCTGGCGAACTTAGCAATGCCACCTCTGACCTGGCCGGTCACCTAAACGGGCTTGTCCTTCCTACGCCCCAGATTTGCCTGAGCACGGTGCCATTGACGACCGTCTACGAGTGCCCCCCTTCGCCTGTCAAGGAGATCTTTTCCTATAGCAAGGGCGTTCAGACGACAGATGAATGGGGCTCCCCTACAAAACCGAGATCGTTGTCGATTTCCTCCGACACAGATGACTTGGCCGGCGCTACCACCACACCAAACAAGAGGCAGAGCCGACGAGAGCGTGACCGCGAGGAGGAGCTGCGGCAAAAGATCCGGGAGGAAGTCGAGGAAGAGCTGAAGGCCACCAAGAAGCTCCTCACCGATGGCCCCGCGCAGGCCCCGCCCCTGGCATCCGCCAATTACCCGTCGAGGGAGCTCAGCGCCGAGGAACTGGAAGCCGTCACGCGGTCCGACGACTTTGTAGAGTTTCTTGAACAGTCGACCAAGGTCATAGAACGTGCCATTGACCAAGAAACCTACGACATCCTCACCGACTACGCCCTGCAAGGCAAGGACTTGGACGATGACGACGACGAAAGCGGCAACACAGGGGGCCGAGGCTCTCATCGGATAAAGGAAGTCGCCCAGTTCTTCGACGACCGCTGGTCCAAGAAGCGAATGGTCAGCAGCATCGAGTTCTCGCCCAAGTTTAGCGAGCTGCTCCTCGCCTCGTACACCAAGAATCCCACGGCGCCGCACGAACCCGACGGCCTCGTTCAAGTCTGGAACACTCACATGCAGGAACGGCCCGAGTACGTGTTCACGGCGCAGTCGGATATTCTCGCCGCCAAGTTTTCCCCCTATCATCCCAACCTGATCGTCGGCGGCTCATACAGCGGCCAAGTGCTACTGTGGGACACGCGCGCCAAGGCAGCTCCCGTGCAGAAGACTCCGCTGACAGGCTTCGGGCACGCGCATCCCGTCTATTCGGTCGACATCGTCGGCACACAAAACGCCAACAACGTCATCTCCTGCTCGACGGACGGCGTCGTCTGCGGCTGGAGCATGGATGTCTTTGCGCAGCCGCAAGAGCTTCTCGAGCTCAAAAACCCGACACAGACCAAGGTGGCGGTAGAGGACGTCAGCCCGACGTGTCTTGCGTTTCCGCAGGCAGATCCGACGTCTTTCCTCGTCGGCAGCGAAGAGGGCACCATCTTCCCCTGCCACAGGTACGACCGTGCCGGCGCCAAGGCCGGGGTGGACAAGTCCATCAGCTACAAGGGCCACACGGCGCCGGTCATGTCGGTCGACTTTCACCCTGCGCGGGGACCTGTCGACCTCGGGGACTTGGTCATCTCGTCGTCTCTCGACTGGAGCGTCAAGTTGTGGAAGGTCAGGCCATTGGCGGCTACGTCGACGACGGGAGTGGGAGACGGCCAGATTGCGCCGCTCATCGACTTTGTACGGGAAGACGTCGTCTACGATGCCCGCTGGTCACCCGTCAAGCCGAGCGTCTTTGCTCTCGTCGACGGCGCCGGCTGGCTCGAGCTCTGGGACATTGCCCTGGAAACGGAGGAGCCCGTGTCGAGGATCTCGCCCAGCACGCGGCAAGACAGCCGGGCCATGCTCTCCAAAAGCCTCAACAAGGTTGCATGGGAGCCTAACGACGGCAAACGGATCGCAACGGGCGGTATCGACGGCTCGCTGACCGTCTTCGAGGTTGCCAGCGGCCTCGGTGGCAAGGAAGGGCTGAAGAACGAGGAGTGGACCAAGGTCAAGAAGCTGGTCAGTCGAGTGGAGGCCGTCGGTTTAAATGGAGCAATGGTGGTTTGAATTGATGCCGGTGCACGCTGGCCAGGCGGCGTTCTCATCCCTGTCCGGATTTCTCTACCGTTACCTTGAGGTTTTTCTTTCTCTGTCAGGCTTCCGTTAAGCCCCTTTTTCTAACGTTTCTCCTCAGTCCACGTCGCAGACACGGTTTTGGTGTTGAAATACCCCCGAAGTGCGTCACTTGTATCTATGTATGTATGTCTGTATGTTGAAATGAAGAGTAATTACCTGTGACGTCTGATGTGATTAATCGTCAAGGCCGATTTCGGACTGAAGATAACAATGACTTTGAACGTGATTGCTTATCTGTAAAGTCACATGATCGTGAATTTCTCACTTGGTTTAGGCTAAGACAATAACGTTGAACGTGATTGCTCATCTAAATAATCACATGATCTTGAACTTCTCACGTGGTTTGTCACCCTTCCTTCCCCTCTCTTTCTCCCACATAGCAATAGGAAAAGATTGTCTATATAAAAACCACACAAAGAAAACAATGCTAACAAGGAGAAGCGCCATCACAACTTTAGCAGCTGTTATGTATTTGCGTGGCTTTGCAGTAATAGGCGGCTATTGTCCTTGAGAAGAGCTCTCAGGTACGTATCAACACTGCGCCTCGAGGAGACGGCGTCGCGTGCATGATGATTCTTTCCGAACTCTGCAATTCTGAGAGTCCCTTGTCTTTAAGGGGGGCTGTTTGAAGAACATTATTCACATCATTGTCCTTTCTCTGATCATCGCGGCTGTCCTTCTCTTTCTTTCATATTGGCGGTGCTTCCAGTGTTGCGGATTGTCTGACACACCGTCGTTTCTACAGGAAGCTCTACCTTGGTCTACGACGGTTCAACGCGGATGCGTACATCCATGCCGTCGACACAGTAACCGAGCTGTTTGGGACTATCCCTAAGCTCGACCTCTCGCTTGACCCAACGCCCGGGTTGGCCTTCCGACGACGGCCCTTCGTCGTGACGACTATGAGGGTCAGCTGCTGAGTCCGCGAAGATCTGTTCTTCCTCATCGCTGCTATCTCCGGCATCTTCGAAGTCGGCCACCGGATCCCATTCGTCCGTCTCCCAGATAAGGCGCAACCGTAGAGGAGAAAGGCGGAAAAGCTTCCCGGCTATGCTTTTGACGGAGTAGATGTCGAAGGCCTTGGGTATACGCGTCGTCTTCCTCGTCTGGTCTCGGTGATTGTGGAAGTGTACCGTGATGAGCCGGGCTTCGAGGAAGGACGGGTTAATACCGCTTCGACGAACGACGTCCGGCTCGCCGTGGATACTGCACAGCTCGGCGTAGCGAGGATGAAGTGCAATGATACCCGCCTCGGCGGATTCGGGCACCTCGGCGAGTTGTTTGGCGATCCTCGACAGGTAGAATATCTCTGCGTTTTTGCGGTCTTCAGACCTGATTTGCGTGAAATTGAGGTTGTTGATGCCAGCGAGACGACCAATTGTAAGCATATGTGATTCCTCAGACGAAGGAGCTTTGGCGTCCGCTTCTCCTTGGTCGTAGACGGGGTTATGCGCGATCCGCAGGCCGATAAGACCCGGGAAGCGGGTGGCAAGAGCATCGACGAAGGACCAGTCTCGAATGTTGTTGTAGGACACGTCAAGGTACTGCAACGAAGGTGAGAAGGTCGGAACGGCAGCGCCGGAAGCGACCATGCTCGAGATGGCATTGCCCTTGAGGTGAAGATTGCGCAGAGCGGCGAGGGAAGTCAAGCTGATAAGATCCGACACGGCCTTGAAGTCGTTGTACTCGAGGTTGATGGTGGTCAGAGTCGAAGCCAGGCTTCCGTAGCAGATGGGAGGCAAAGACGAGAGCTGGTTCGCCCCGACGGCCAGCGTCGTCAACGAAGGACATCGGGAGGCGATACGACACAGCTCCTCCCATCCGAGTAGGGTCTCGCCGAGTGCAAGTTCATCGACGGCCGGGAAGGCAGTTGGTTCGCGGTCTAGAGCTTCATCGCGCAAGACATTATGGAAGCGATTCCCACTGGCGAGGCGCGTAACTTTGTGTCAGTATCGTGCGGTCATTCTCTTATTCCCTCAGACAGAAACACACTGGGAGAAGAGGAGCCGACCTACTTGAGGCTCAGACGGCGAAGGGCCGGAAGATGAGCGCAGACATGGACGACAGCGCCCAGACTCTCAAATAAGTTCCTGCTCAGGTCCAGCTGTACGATGGCAGGACACACATCGACGACGCGACCCTCTCCAGGCCGGGCAGCCGAAGCGATGCGCATACCATCGAGGATAACGACCTTGAGATCATGAAGACGCGCCAACCGCTGCCGTATGCGATCGAAGCCCACCTCCTCCGCGACCTTTCCGCCAGAGATGACGATGCCATTGTCGTCATCTTCATCCTTCTTCTTTTCCTTTTCAGGCGCGTATTTCGCTCGCAGCGCTGCGAGGAAGCTTTGCGCCTCGTCCGATGGTCTCGTAGGCCTTACGAACGAGGCTGCGGTGGGAGACGACGATAGGCCTTGAAGCAAAACGCAACTTCGTCAGCCGCCTTCGTGTCGGGACGGGGAAGGAGAAGGGAATCGGTACAGGAGAAGTAGCGCTCGCCACGGTGGCATCCGTCGTGTTTGCCGCGCGTGCCGTCGTCCCATTCGACGCCCAGCCAGGAGCCTTGGGTCTGGGCTACGGGGCCGACGTAGCGGATGGTGCAGGCGGCGCCGCCGTAGGAAATGCGCTGTCCAACGTACGGAGGAGCGCTCTGATTGTTCATTGTTTTTTATGCAGTGCGTTAATGATGTAGGCGCTGGCGAGTCTCGTGATCGGCGGGCAAGGCCATGGTGTTTGGTGAGGAAATTTATGCCATGATTTTGCTGCCGAGGGGATCACGATTGTTGGTTCATACGTAGGTAGGTAGTTCCCACTATTAAGGCGACTCTCGACCAAAGCCTCAATACAACACCAATCCTCCACGTCTTCATGCCTATTCAACAATCGTCCAGTTGACTTCAATGCTACCTCTTCTCTCTACCTTGCCTACAGCTTCGCCCGCGAATCCTTCTCCCCTACCACCTTCACCAGAGCACGACCATTGGTCAAACAGACCTTGCCGCCCTCTACCTGAGTAACAAACCTCACTTCCTCCCACTCGCCATCCCGTTTACCCATCCGCCACACCCGCGTCACGAGCTTATCCCCAGGCTTGACAGTGCTGGCGAAGCGAGCCTCGAACTCGCGTATATTGGCCGGGTCCCCGCCGCCCAGCTTCTTGAGGATGGCATGACAGGTGCAGTTCCACTGGTACAGGCCGTGAGTGATGGCACCCCCGAAGCCCATCTTCATACCCGGCTCCGGCGTAGCGTGGAGCGGATTGTAGTCTCCGTTGAGCCGGTACAGGAGGGCCGCCTCGGGCGTCGTCTGCTGCTCGAGTACGTAGTCTGGCTCCTTGCCCTTGGGGGGTGAAAAGTTCGGTGTCGGCGGCCCCTTTGGCCCTCCCCATCTTCCCTGCTTGACGAAGAAGCCGCTGGAGGAGATGCGAGCGTAGACTTCTCCGCTGCCGGCATCGACGAGATCCGTCTGCGTCTCCAAGACGGAGCCGGGGAAACCTTTGTCATAGACGCCGATGACCTTGGTTCGGGCCTCGAACTTGCGGCCGGCCGAGCTTGTCGGGATCGGCTTGAGAAATTCAATCTTGCGCTGACCGTCCACGGCTCGGCGAGAGTCGAAGTCAGGCACACCGGGAATCTTGGTTTTCTGACTAGCGGCGTAGAAGTCGACAACTTCCTGCGAATTGCCCTTGAAAGCTGCCAGAAAGAGACGTCAACCGCGGAGCTTCATCACAGAGGCCATCATCTATAGGTAGTTACTCACGCAAAATTAGGGGATACGTTGGAAAGGCGGCAAAATCAGGATGAAGCTCCTGGTCGGCCGTCAGTCCCAGAACCTCGTCATCCGTTCAAGATTGAGACCGTACGTAGAGGAAGTGCAACTCGTCGGCCTTGCAGCCGATGCTGTTGGCGAAGAGGAGCAGGTCGCGCTTCAGCCACGACACCTCTTGTGGAGGATACTCGAATCCGACGCCGGGATCAGGCATGGCGAAAAGAGGCAGGTGAGAAGTTAAAGATTAGGTCGGTGAAGCTGTTGAACGGAGGCTGATCTTGATATATGCAGACGGAATCCTCGGCTGCGGCCAGCGTCGAACCGAGGATGATCGACGGGTGAGCCGCGGTTCGGGACTTGTGTCGTCGCATCTTGGCCGAGGTTGCAATGCCGAGGATGAGTCTGAGCGGACGGGAGCTTGGTAATCATGAGAGTCAATTTAGAGCGGATCTTTCAAACACTGTGCAGGAAGAAGGAGGCTACTATACCATCTTGCTGAGCCTATCGTGGAGGTGCTGAAAACTGAGTGATGTCACGATAGTAGACCCGCATAGCTCATGTATACACTTCGAAGATCACAAGTGCGACCCTGGCTTCAGACGGTACGGCAGACATCAATCGACAACTCTCTCCCTTGATCATCTGATCAACACGCTCTCGATAGTTGACAACTTGTCATGGCGCCACTCGCAGGCTGCGACGCTCTTGGTCTTCATCTCATATCCATGGGCATCTTTCTTCAACATATATCAGTTCACACACACCTACTTGACTCGCCTCGACGGCAACGGCACGAAAAGCGGCTCGAAATACTCGCATTGAACCAGCCAAGTTCTTCACACTTGATTCCGCGAAATAACTCCCCTAATATGCCCAGTAACGAACGCGTCAAGCCTGAATCCTGAGAAGCCACGACAAACGAGAGAACTTAGGAGCCAATCATATCAACCATTCAAGCAAATCTGCCCTTTCCCCGATTACACTCCTCCAAAAACCGATAGATACCCTCCAAACCCTCGTATTCACTCGAGCTGACCGCACTCGGCATGGCGCCGTAAAACTCGGCTTCAGAACGTGCCGGGCTCTCATTCATCTCAGCGTCGAACGCTTCGTGTAATTTTGAATCTTCTTCGAGTGTCCAACCATCCTCCGTCCCGCAGCCGGACGACCGCACCGAGAAAGCCGAGGATGCCAAAACATCATCGGGGCCTGGTGCGAATGGAAGCTTCAGCATGTCGGGAATCGCAGCTTCTATCCCATAATCGGGGTCTTGGCCCACGACACCACGCTGAATGTCCAGGTCATCGCAGAGCCGCTCTACCGTCTGGGCGTCAACCCCGGGGAACCGAACTCGAAGCTTGTCATTTCCCTCCATGGTGACCGGCAAGTCACCGAGAACCGACAGCCGCCTCAGATCGGCATCCACTGCCGACAAGTCTCGCAGGGCGCGTTCGAAATCGGCCGAGAGAACGTCGAGAAGACCATCCTTGTGGAGCGTCGCCGAATAGAAGGGAGCATCAGGGGTGGAGCCAGAAGCATCGGACGTCCTGGCGATTGCTGCGGCAAGCGGGCCAACAGCCGTGATGGTAGGCTTCAGCTGAAAGTCAATGAAGCTACCCGGCGCCGAACGCACAGCGCGGGCCATGGAGCGCATGATTTCGTCATCCTGGGCGGACACGACTCGGTATTTGGCACTGCCATTAGGTCCGACCCCGTCATACTTGAGCCGTTTCCCTGATAGGAAGAAGGCTCTCATAGCTTGCGAGACGTTCTGCACCACTTGCGCCGGAGCGGCGGGGACGTGGGAAAAGTATCGCGCGCTGCCGCCAAGACTGTAACCTCCGGCGGTACGAGGCAGAGCACCTCCGGTCAAATTCGGTCGCAAAGCGCTCGCAAAAGGTGCTCGGCCGGGAAGCTGAGCCACTCTTCGAGAGATGTTGGAGGATGGGAGGCGGAAGCGGTGAATGTCGGGGCTGGCGCGAGGCCCGTCGCCAAGGATCGTGCGCAACACCTTGTCAATGTTCTTCGAAGCCGAGCCGGAAAAGAACCTCGCTTCTCGTCTCGATTGTTTCGATAGGGCTGCATGATGGATCGACGACCGTCCGCGAGTGGCGCTCTGAATGTGACGTTGAACCGGCTTCGTCGCGCCGGCAAGTCTGATGCGGACCGCATGCGTGGCTTTGGAGACGGCGACTCGTAAGAGGCGTAAAGTGCCGGGGGCTAAAAACCCCCCGACGGAAGCCATGTTGATTGTCGCTGTGGTTGAGATGGGAAGATGGAGAGTTGAGGAGAACGTCATCTGGGGATAACCGTCCATTAATAACATCAACAGCGCCACTTTCAGTCGCCACCCGGTCCCCACTCACACATGTGGCTTGTGCACGGGATCCCTGCGACAACTCGACTGCCGCATGCCCCCCGGCCCGCGTCCCCCCCTAGCGTCCCACAATGTGGCTACCTAAGTACCTGGTACCTACCTGTCTTTACGCACCGCCTCATTTCTGCACTGCCACGTCTTCACAAGCCCACGGTGGCTGCGGGCTAAGTTTTTCCACCAGTTTAAATTCCGCTGCGAATTTTTCACCTCCGTCAATAAAGACCTCACCTTCCAAAAAACCACCCACCGAGGCTGCGTGCGGATGGCGATCAGTCCATCCCTATTCCGCACCTCGCTGCGGTGGTTCGTCTCGTGAATGGTAAGTGACTTTTCTCTCCTCCTTTAAGGCTCATAATTCCTTCCCTCAAATGATGAACAATCTACCTTGAACAATCCAATACAGACCAACACCGTGGTGACTTCAGCAAACTCTAGAATTACCCTGAAAGAGCTTCGCATCTCGCAGTCCTATTTTCACCTTCTTTCTATAAAGACCTCGCTAATCAAATGTCAGATTATCAGGTGTTTTCTCGTCATCGTCGCGCAGTGAATGATATGCCTACCTATACTATGCATACATACATCAAAGGTTGGTGCCACGTCAAGCCTCTTCAAATTCTTCCCTCCCTTTCGTGATGATCCAAACGACCCCATAGGGATTCCTCAATCTTAACACACCGTGTCGATACTGTTGTTTTAGTTTCAGCCTTGTCTGATCGGAGATGTTCATCAAATAGCTCTTGATGTCGTTTTCTTCAGAGCTCATCGTCGCTAACCTCCAACCATCTTCATAGGTAACAAGACTCGCGAATTCTTCCCTCTCTCTTTCCACAACCTGATGAATACTTGAACGAACGGGCGGACATAATCGAGCCCCGCCGTCCTTCACCAAAAACAACAGGGTCGTACAAAACCTTGTGGTGCTGGAGAGGTGGAAGCTCTTGATGATAACTCGTCACCTGATTTGACCTTGTCAATCGATTTCGTGCCGCTTTACGTGGGAGTGCAAGATGGCTGACAGACCCGTCTGCAGGTACCGAAGCTCATCTTCATTGTTCTGCGTTGCCTCCTGTCATGATTATCCCATTCACACTGTCTGATCCTCGGTCACTCGAGTTGTGGCCGTTCGCGGTCACTGCTTGAGTCTTGATCCGTTGAAATGAACATAGCATCATATTTATGAACAGGCATGTTGCACTCCGTCGCCAGCGTGTTCACGTAAACACATGGTTCTAACCGCTATGGCCTCAGATTACTACCTTTGATACTGCTTGACTGCTCGTGTCCTGCATTCCGAGACTGACATCTTGTGACGAGCAGGTTTGGCCACGTCCAGTAACACACTTCAGTCCAGCGCAGAGTAGGTCTATCTCTTCTTCGTCTATCTTCTACGTCTTTTGGACGACCCCCCCCCCCCCCCCCCAAAAAACAAAAACCATCAGGATGACTCGTAATATTAGCTCTATCAGAGTTCATCGTTGACGAAAAAATATTCACCTTGGAGAACTGACATGGTTTCTACAATCATCATGAACACATGCCTTGCCCTTTCGGAGACATAGGCTAACAAGGCACCGTTACAGACGAGACTTTGAACTTCTTGGTGGAACATTGCAAGGATGAGCATCTATATAGACGAGTTAAATACACCATCACTCCTATACCTCAATGCGCCCTCTTTATGCCAACGCGTGAATGTGAAGATGCGTAGTAACAACAAATGGATATATCATATCCCCAAGTCGAATCGCGTCAGCCGTGTCAGCTCACCTTGAGCTGCAACCTCGCGTTCATGCCGACGATGCAACGGATCAAGTCCCAGTCGTCGTTGGCACCAACCCAATCGGTAACGACGATGCCCGTGCCAGCACAGCCGACCTTCAGCTTCAGAGGCCCCTCGCCCTCCTGGCCGTGCCTGACGCAGATGTACTGGACGGCGGCCGGGTTGACCTTGGCCGCGATCCTCTCTGGCCAGCAAGAGGCGTTGAAGAAGTTGCTGGCGCTGAGGAAGTTGACGAAGAAGGGCGGCACCGGCGCGTCCGGCTGGTGCATCGGCATACCGGCGAGGTGAAACATCTGCTCGGCCGCCCTCTCGAGCTGGCTGTGGCTGAAGGCGATCTTCTTCTCGATGTTCTGGCTCTCGGAAACCTCGTAAAAGTCCTGTATGCGAAAGGATCCGTTGCCGCCGTTGCCGTCCTCGCAGTTGTCCGGCCACTCCTGGGCGTCGATGGCCCAGCCTCGACCGTCCCAGCAGGCGGCGCGCATATCGTCGTCGAGGGCGAAGCGGCGGATGATGACGATCTTTCCGCGGGCCTGACCGAGGGTGGGGATCTTGGGTTCCGTCCACCAGAGTTCGGGCCTCTTGTCTACGTAGGCGGATTTGAGATGCTTGGCCATCTGGCCGTCGGTCGCCTTTCCCGTTCCCTCTCGCTTGATACTGAGGAGGATGGTCTCGGAGGGGTTATCCCGGAGGAAGCGGTATACGTCTTCGAGTAGGTTCTCCAGGTATTTGCTGCCCGTTAGGGCAACGGGAAAGATGCTGTGGACGAGAGTCAGGACGGTGTCCTTTGGGTGGGCCGAGACGCGGACGTCGAGGAAGCGGATGCCGTTGCGGACCTGGTCGGGGATTCCGACGGCTTGACAGCGGACCGAGGGGAGAGCCTTGTAGCAGGTCGGGGAGTTGTGCGTTCCGGGGATGGAGAGGAGCGTCAGGGGCCAGTCGTCGTGAAGGTCGGCCATCCAGCGCTCTAGCTTGGCCGAGGACAGGACGGCGAGGACGGCGGCGGATGGAAAGTAGACGACAGTCAGTCGAAGACGCAACGAAGAATCATCGTCGCCGCCCTCTTCTTTCCCTTCTTTCTTTTCTTCTTTCTCTTCTCCTTCCTTTCCTTCATCTTCCTCATCCAGGCTCTTCATCACCACCGAGCGAACCGACGACCCAGGAACCTCCGTCTCATAACGCCCGCCATCGCCACCACCGACTTGAAAGGTAAGCCGAAGCGCCTCAACCGAAGACGGGGCCCGAACATGAGTCGGACAAACGGTAAAGGGCGGCAAAGTAAGGGAGAGGCTCTCTGCCTTGGGCGCGTCATCCTCACCATCGGAAACCACAGCCTGAGAAGAGCCATTGAAGAGGCCGGAGACGGAGCGAAAGAAGCCATTGGGAGGAGGCCGCTCAACACGCTCGTAGCCGGTAAGCTCAAGCGGGTGAATGCTGAGGTTGCGAACGCTGAGCTTGGCCATTTTTGCCTCTTCCAGACTTCGTAGAAGGGAGGAGAAACAAACAAGCGAACAAAGCAATGAGTGACACCTAATCCCCCATCACTCCCCTTATCTTCACAATGTCAGGATTCAAAAAAAGAGAGACAAGGCGAGAAAGTAAGTGACTGAAAGGTCACGTCAAGGTTGCCGGGGAATTCATGGATCGTCGTCGGCCGCTGTGCCGCCCGGTGTGGGAGAGCAGGGGGATCCCGGGAGCCAGGGCAAGGGGGGGACCAAAAGGGAGGCTGAAGGGCTGAAAGCTGGAGGCCATTGGACAGCGACTTGTTGTTGTTTTCGGGAAACGTAAGCATGTTTTGCTTCTTGGTACGGATAAAACATTGACGCTGAAGACAGGCGCGCACACTTGTTCAGGCCCCTGAGAGGCTGAGACAAGAGCCACGCGATGGGAGGGAGGAGGTTCAAATTGAAGTCGGCGCGGTAAGGAAGGTTTGAAAGGTTGTTTTTTTATAGCTGTGTAGGGTAGGTAGGCTTCCTGTTGTGGGATGGACTTGGAGCTTTGTCATTCAGTCTCAGCCTAGGAGGACGTCAACCGACGACGATTCAACGATGGCGAAGCGACGGACAGCCGCATCATCATATGTATGTCAATATGCTGAATTGATAATCTATTCTTCTCCTCTCACGAGTAATTGCTCTACTGAATCAAAAGTCTAGACATTTATCAATGCTTTTCGTCTTCATCCTCCAGCCACAGTCGGCGTCTTCTCTTTTTCTCAGATTCCTCCCCTTCCGAAGAAAGAGATCAAGAATCCTTTCCAGCTTTTTAATGATGCGGATCATAATAACCAGCGGCTATCCTTAAGCAGCCGGCGCGTTGGGGCCCACGGGAGGCGCCTGCCCAGCGTTGTCGGCGACGCCTCCGACCACCTTACCCGCCTGATCGGCCGCTCCTCCGTTCGTCTTGCCAAGGGAGTTGGCAATGAGGCTGCCCTGGGCTGGGGGCCTGCCGTCAGCGTTGCTGCGCGCGTTGAGTTTACCCGTCGTGGAGCCAGCGGTATCGGCAGCGCCTTCGGCGGGTCCTCCGGCGGGTCCTCCGGCGGGTGCGGGTGCTCCGCCCGTCTTTCCGAGAGCGCCGGTAATACCACCGAGAAGACCACCCTGAGCTGAGGGCTTCTCGGCCCGAGCATTGAGCTGGCCGGCGGGCTTGCCCACCGTATCGGCAGCGCCTTCAGCGGGTGCTCCGCCCGTCTTGCCGAGAGCGCCGATAACACTACCGAGAGGACCACCCGGAGCTGAGGGCTTCTCAGCCCGAGCATTCAGCTGGCCAGTGGTCTGGCCGACGGTATCGGTGACGCCTCCAGTAGTCTTTCCATTGACGGCATCGGTGACTCCTCCGGGCGCGCCAACGCGGTTGTGAACGCCTCCGACGGTATCGTTGACACCTCCAGCAGTCTTTCCAACGGTATCGGTGACTCCTCCCGGCGCGCCAACGCGGTTGTGAACGCCTCCGACGGTATCGATGACGTCTCCAGTAGTCTTTCCATTGACGGCATCGGTGACTCCTCCGGGCGCGCCAACGCGGTTGTGAACGCCTCCGACGTTATCGATGACGCCTCCGCCAGTATTGCCAAGACCACCAGCAACGCCGCCGTGGAGACCGGCGGGAGGCGCGGGAGAAGGTGGCGCAGGCTTGCCGTCATCGTTCGCCCGGGCGGTCAGCTGGCCAGTGGTCGGGCCGACGGTATCGGTGACGCCTCCAGTAGTCTTTCCAACGGCATCGGTGACTCCTCCGGGCGCGCCAATGCGGTTGTGAACGCCTCCGACGGTGTGACCACCGGTGCCGACGGTATCGGTGACGCCCCCAGCAGTCTGTCCAACGGCATCGGTGACTCCTCCGGGCGCGCCAACGCGGTTGTGGACGCCTCCGACGGTGTGACCGAGATCACCGGTGCCGACGGTATCGGTGACTCCTCCGGGCGCGCCAACGCGGTTGTGAACGCCTCCGACGGTGTGACCGAGACCACCGGTGCCGACGATATCGGTGACGCCTCCAGGAGTCTGTTCAACGGCATCGGTGACTCCTCCGGGCGCGCCAACGCGGTTGTGGACGCCTCCGACGGTGTGACCGAGATCACCGGTGCCGACGGTATCGGTGACGCCTCCAGGGGTCTGTCCAACTCCTCCGGGCGCGCCAACGCGGTTGTGGACGCCTCCGACGGTGTGACCGAGATCACCGGTGCCGACGGTATCGGTGACGCCTCCAGGAGACTGTCCAACTCCTCCGGGTGCGCCAACGCGGTTGTGAACGGCTCCGACGGTCTGACCGAGACCACCGTTGCCGACGGTATCGGTGACGCCTCCAGGAGTCTGTCCAACTCCTCCGGGTGCGCCAACGCGGTTATGAACGGCTCCGACGGTCTGGCCGAGACCACCGTTGCCGACGGTATCGGTGACGCCTCCAGGAGTCTGTCCAACTCCTCCGGGTGCGCCAACGCGGTTGTGAACGTTGTGAACGGCTCCGACGGCCTCACCGAGACCGCCGTTGACGCTGTTAGGGTGGCCGGCCGGAGGAGGAGACGGGGGCTTGCCGTCATCGTCAGCCCGGGCGGTCAGGTGGCTAGTGGTCTGGCCGACGGTATCGGTGACGCCTCCAGGTGTCTGTCCAACGGTATCGTTAACTCCTGCGGGCGCCTTGCCAACGCGGTTGTGAACGCCTCCGACGGCCTGACCGAGACCGCCGTTGACGCTGTTAGGGTGGCCGGCCGGAGGAGACGGGGGCTTGCCGTCATCATCAGCCCGGGCGGTCAGGTGGCTAGTGGTCTGGCCGACGGTATCGGTGACGCCTCCAGGTGTCTGTCCAACGGCATCGTTGACTCCTGCGGGCGCCTTGCCAACGCGGTTGTGAACGCCTCCGACGGCCTGACCGAGACCGCCGGTGACGCTGCTAGGGTGGCCGGCCGGAGGAGACGGGGGCTTGCCGTCGTCGTCAGCCCGAGCGGCCAGCTTTCCGGGAGCGGAGCCAGCGGCATCATGGACACCACCAGCAGCGTTGCCCACGTTCTCGGCGACTCCTTCGGGCGCCTTGCCGACGCGGTTGTGAACGTCTCCGACGGTCTGCTTTCCGGGAGCGGGGCCAGCGGCATCAGGGACACCACCAGCAGCGTTGCCCACGTTCTCGGCGACTCCTTCGGGCGCCTTGCCGACGCGGTTGTGAACGTCTCCGACGGTCTGCTTTCCGGGAGCGGGGCCAGCGGCATCATGGACACCACCAGCAGCGTTGCCCACGTTCTCGGCGACGCCGCCGCCGACACTGTTGGGCCCGGAAGTCTGAGAGCAGGTCAGTCACGGAAGTGAAAGTAGGAAAGGGGGGGGGGGCGCGGTTCCGAAGCACCTTGTCACCGTTAGGGTCTTGGCCTGGCCGGTTTGTCGGCGCAGCCATGGTGCCAGAGGCGAGGCACATGGCGATGAGAGCGGCTCCGGTTGAGTACTTCATTTTGGCTGATGGTGTAGTTATTTGGTTTTTGTCTTGTTGTGCGGGGAGAGGACGCCGGGAGGCTTTAGAGTTGATGGATCTGTTTGTGATGGGAAGGTGATGAAAAGGCTGAAGCCGATGAAGAATCAAAATCAACGGGCGGATAGAGCCGGCTCTTTATACGCCGTGTCGTCTTTCTTGTTTTTCTTTTCTCACTCTGCCATGATGGCTCGCCGGCCCAGAGCTGCTATGTCACGGCATCATCGGATGACGTCGGCAGTGGGGGTGAAGAGGAATGGCACATCGCAAGGCAACCGAAAGACACGGCGAGGGCCGCGCCGAGGAATGTGTCTGCGGCGAGCGTCAGACTTTCAGACAGCAGCCACGCAGCGCTGGGCCGGGCCGTCGGGTGAGCGACCAGGAGATGGGGACGATGGGAGTTGCCAAAGGGTTGGGATTTTAGGCTTCTTTTCTTTCTAGGCGACGAAACGACGCTTCGAGTGGGCGGAGGAGGAGGATGTGAATCGTGGATGGATTGATTGATGGGCGATTGATGAGGGGGGGATTGCCTCTTCCTCGATGCCTCTTCCTCAGACAGCCGTCGTCAACGTCGTCTTTGACAAGAGCCTCATGGCTTACATCATGATACTGGCTTACATACACCTACGGCAACGGCAACAGCAGCTGGCTGGCTCCTGCCAACCTTGGTCTCAGCATCATCGTCCAGCGGCGTCTTAGAAGGCATTGTCTCGTCTTATAAAAATTGCCCGACAGAGACATCCGAAAGGTTTGACTTTCAAAATCGTTGGCTGATGGCTGGTGTACGAGGTAAAAGAAGAGGAGGAAGAAGAAAGGAGAAAAGTCGATTTGAGACGACGATTGTCTGAATCAAAACCTACGTCATCGAAAAATCACGGGAACAGCTAGTTTCGTAAAGAGAAGAAGAATCATTGATTGAATTGACATTACTTTCTGTGACGGTAGGAAAAAAAAATGCACCAAGACTTCAAAAAAGATCATCTTTTTTTTTTCTTGTTGGTCCTTGATCATCGTCAATTGTTCAATTTCATCGGTTTTTTTTGGGGGGGGCAGGGTATGAGAGTGAACGTCTTGTCAATCTTGCCTCCCCTTTTGGCCACGACTGCGATTGGCATTTCGAGTCGTGGCGATGAAAAAGGGGGAGGGAAGAAAGAGAGAGAAGAGAAGGAAAACAAAACAGTATCAAGAACAGGAAAAGACAAAAGATAAGGCAAAGAAAAAAGACTGAACAATCATGTGAAAGAAAGGAAATGAAGAAAGCGAGCGAGTGTGTGTGTGTGTTCCGGGATCAACCGTCGCTCTATCCACCCCCCTTTCTCACCCCAACTCCTCCCACCTCAACTCCTCCATCCGCTCTATCGCGAAAACAAAAAATGACAACCAAAGTAGAGAAAACCGTAACGCCCTTACAGGCCCATGCAGATACGCTTAGCAGGGCTGCTAGCCCGGGAGTCATCATCATCATCATCGCTATCCTCCTGTCGACGACGGGAGAGGTTAGCGACGGCGGCCTCGTCACCGATGAGATTGCCAGCGCCCGTGATGATGAGGCCGGCGTCGACGTGAATGGTGAGAGGACGAGGCCTTCCCTCCTCGTCGATCATGGGGATGCCGCACTTGCCGGCGCTGCCGTCCTTGAGGGCCTTGAGGAAGGCGTCGGCGTTGGCCTTTGCGCTGGATTCGATGGTGTCGGCCAGGCAGACGGTGTTGTTGTCTCCCGAGACGGTGACGGAGGTGTTGATGCGGAAGTTGATGGCGGAGAGGGACTCTAGGTCCGAGTCCTCGTCCTCGGACGTGTCGACCGAGACGCTCGAGTTGCCGAGCCGGACGGCGCGGGAGAGGTCGATGTTGGGCCCGACGACGCGGTTGTAGGCCGGGGGAGGGGTGATGGAGCGAGCATCGGTGGTGGTGGAGTTGTTATTGGTCTTGACGAGGAATCGGGAGGGGATGGTGGTGGTTCTCATGGGAGTCTCCATTTTTGATGAGATTTTCAAAGGCTGAAAGGTATGTGAGTGTTGAGTGTGTAGAGACTTGATGACGAAGATGTGTCTCTGAGAGAGAGGGAAGGGGGAGAGAGGATGTGTGAGTTTGTGTGTGGGAGAGGGAGAGAGACCACGATGATGATGATGATGGTGATGGTGATGATACGGGTAGTGGGGAAGGGAAGGAACAGCCAGTTTATATAATAATCGAAAGAACAAGACAACTCATCAAGAACAAGACTCAGATGCAGAAAAGAAAACAACCATCAATCAACACAATACAGACTCCTTCTCTATTCAAGAATCGGACGAGGGCGGACCTTCTTTTCATATCGGAGAAGAAGCAAAAAGACCATGTTTTATTCTTCCCTTCGGACTTTTCGCATGAATAATAACGAACAATATCGCCCGGACAGCGTCAAAAGGAAGAAGAATAGGAGCGCTGAATAGAGACGGGGGTGAAAGGCGGGTGGAGAATGTCATGGCCGAAAGCGGGAGAGAATAGAAGAGGGTACGGCTTAGAATAGGGAGGTACATGCAGACGTGCGGCTATTCATGCAGGCATAGACGTATTGTCCTCTAGGTGAGAATACATGCAAGAAGAAAGGAAAGGGTGGGAGATGGAATAGCTGGCCGGCTGCCTACCGCCTACCGCCTACCAGCTCTTCCTTCCTATTGTCTATTCAACTGTATTATTGTTGGTTCCTATTGTCGTTGTGAACCAACCCTTTTCCGCTCCTAAACAGGTCTAGTCCCGTCTTAAAGGGGCTTAGTCTGGTAAGGAAGGAAGCGGGGGAGGTGGGGTTCATATCTCAGCCTATCACCTACCAGCACCAGCGACCACCGCCTCACCTCAACCACTCACTCACTCACTGCCTGCCTTACCACCTCACCACCTCTCTCACTCTGACTCTGCTTCTGATTCACTCTGACTTTCTCCCCCCCCCCCCCGGCCTGTGTCGCTGCGTACCCATGTCATCAAATGCTAGCAGGAGGCCATACATATGTATGTACATACTGATGGGGGGGCCTCTCAAGGAGGAAGACAGTGAGTACTGAGTAGTAGCCTGCAGGGACTGCCTCTAACCGGTACCCATCACAACCTCCAAGCACTGCACCTAGTAAACCTACGGGCCATACCCAAACGCCTCAATCCTAATCCTACGGAAACTAGTCCGTTTAAACGCCCGGTGGCTTGTCTGTCAATTCGAAACATCTTCTCCGATAACAGCAAGCCTCATAAACCGCCACCCACCGATCAGCCACCCGTCCGTCCGTCCGTCCGTCCGTCCGTCTCCGCGTCTATCCGTATCTGTCCATCACCTGCCCTCCTCCTCCTCCATCTCCATCCCATCATCTCCAATCTTTTCTCAGACAATTATGCGGACTTTGCGACAATACACTCACCGACAATAGCTGTATGTACGTAATACAGTCGACAATAGCCATGTAATCACATCGTCAATGGAATCCACACGCCAAAACAAGGCAGCACATTGACACATTGACGCACACACACACCAAGACACTTACATACACACCACACATAGAGAGATACACAGACCACCTGCCCCGTATCCCGCACACACCCCATCATCAACTTCTATTCTCGAAGCCCGCTTCTTCCTATTCACCAGAAGAGCACCCAACACATGCTCGCCCGCCTGCTTACCTGCTAAGCATTATTCACATCCTATTCTTCTTTCTTTCCGCCTCCCCGTCCTCCTGCTGTTCGGCCCATCTGCTTACATACGCTACACTCGTCACCGAGCCGGTGGCAGGTAGACCAGCAAAAAAACACCAACACCGACATCACAGCATAGGCAGACACCTTCAATCAAACTGGTCTTATCATCGTCGTCATCGTCATCTTCACCTTCATCTTCTCCCCTTCAACGCTTGTCCATACACCCCCCCATAGTCCACCCCATCCTTCCCCCTCAACTACCGCCCTCTACCGCCCTCTGACCCGCTCCCACGAGGGCCGTCACCCAACCAACAATGACAACCGCCCCGTAAAGAAAAGAAAACACACACACACACACGTCAATAGGTACAGACCAACAACATAATACCCAAATCCCATTCATACACACTCACTCATTCACTCACTCACTCACTCACAAACACGCACGCACGCACACATCACGTCTCGGCATTTGGGCCTCCCTCATCTTCTTCTAAATACGTCCCTAATCCCCTTTCCGCCCTTTGGCCCCGGCGTGTCAGTTCATCTCGTCTCCTCCTCGTCAAGCATCTACATACTCGATAACTTGCCCAAGACACTGCCTTGCCACCATCTATTCCCTTCTCATTCCCTCTCTCATCAACGGGGAATCGACACAAGAACACGTTGAAGTTTTTTCTTTACACTTCTCCCCCCTCTATCTTCCCATTCACATTAACAAAACCCACTCAGCATCATCATCTTCGCCTCGTCGACTTGTCGTCCATCATATCGTTTTCCCCCTTGGTTGATCCCCCTTCACCCCCTTCTGACCTCTCAATCTCAGGTAAGTTTGGGCCATGTCTCTCATCTCCTCTCATAATACAAAGCAAGAAAATTGTACCTTGTGGACGACTGGTCCTTGTTGAAAGACAGTTCATCAGGCCACTGAAGCAAATTGTCCTCGTTACCTAGAAGTAGAACATCATCTCTCGCCCAGCCAAGGGGAGAGGAACAACAGGGAGTCACGTGCGTACACGGGGACAGCCTATGTACAGGCACCCCCCGGCCCCCGATTGAATGCCGGATGCCGACAAAGAAGATCACCGGAAGAGTCAAGTCAAAAAAATCCAATTTCCCGCTCAGGAACCCTCCTGGTTTCGTTGAAGAAACGTTTGAACGCCGCCAGAGTGTGCATGACGCTGTTCTATCCGTAGTTTTTCTCTAAGTTAACGAGGGCCTTGTTGAATGCCCTCACCTTTTTTTTTCCCCGCCTACAATCAGAACTTCAGCGGCTTGGGCTTCTCCCAGCTGAACGACTGATTGGTTCCAAAGTGGCCGTTCTTGGCCGTCTGCAGATACATGGGCCGGTCAAGATCGAGCGATCGGACGATGACGCCAGGCCGCAGGTCAAAGTTGTCCCGGATAATGGCCACGAGCTCATCCGACGTCTTGTCCGAAGTGCCGTACGTATCGACGTAAATCGACAGGGGCTCCGCCACACCGATGGCGTACGACAGCTGCACGAGAGCTCTCCGGCAAAGACCGGCAGCGACCAGGGACTTGGCGATCCACCGACCCACGTAGGCCGCAGACCGGTCGACCTTGGAGTAGTCCTTACCCGAAAAGGCGCCGCCACCGTGGGCACCCCAGCCGCCGTACGTATCGACGATGATCTTGCGGCCCGTCAGACCGGCATCGCCTTGGGGGCCACCGATGATGAAGAGACCCGATGGTTGGATCTGCGGCAGGGGAAAGAAAGGGAAAGAAGAAACGTCAGCCCTTATCGTCGCAAAGAAAAGAAAAGAAGGACTAAAAGAAAGGGAAAAAAAAAGAAAGTATTATGTGAACATGCACACTCACGTGGTAGATGGTCTTATCGTCAAGGTACTTGGCCGGGATAGTCTTCTTAATGATCTTGTCCTTGATCTCCTTGCGCAGCTCCTCGGTAGAAATGTCGGGCGAGTGCTGGGCGGAGATGACGACGGTGTGCACGCGCACGGGCACGACGGCACCCTTGTCGTGACGGTACTCGACCGTCACCTGCGTCTTGGTGTCGGGCCGCAGCCAGGGAAGGGAGCCGTCGCGGCGGGCGGCGGCCATGGCGGCATTAAGCTGATGGGCCAGCATCAGGGTGAGGGGGAACAGTTCGGGCGTCTCGTCGGTGGCATAGCCGAACATGATGCCCTGGTCGCCGGCGCCGAGACGCTCGAGCGCCTCGTCGTAGTGCAGACCCTGGGCGATGTCGGGGGACTGCTGCTCGATGGCGACGAGGAGGTTGAGCGTCTTGTAGTCGAAGCCCTTTTCAGAATCGTCGTAGCCGATGCCCTTGACGACGTCACGGACCACCTTTTGGTAGTCCAGCTTGGCCTTGGTGGTGATCTCGCCGAAGACCATCACCATGCCCGTCTTGGTGGCCGTCTCGCAAGCCACCTTGGACAAAGGATCTTCTGCCAAACAGGCGTCGAGGATGGCATCCGATACCTGATCGGCGATTTTGTCGGGGTGCCCTTCGCCGACAGACTCGGACTGAAATTTTGTCAGGATCAGCGGGAAAAAAAAACCCCTTTCATTGAGAAGAGAAGGGAGGGAAAGGGCCCTACGGTGAAGAGAAAGGTGTCCTGGGAGGACGGGGCGGCGTGGTGGCCGTTTGTGCCGTTGACTGCCGACATGCTTGGCTTTGCTGTGTGTGTATGGAAGTAGGTGAGGCTGAGGAGAAGCTTTCGTGAAGATTACGAAGGGACGAGCTGCGTCGATCAAAAGAAAAATCAGCAAATCGCAAGATCAAGAGAAGACGACGAGGAGGAAGAATCGTCAACGTACCACAGCAGGTCAATCGAAAGCGGCACACACAGATGGACGACAGGCTAGAATCGGGAAGAGGATGGTCGGGTTCGAGTAGAGGGAGAGGAGACCGAAGGGGGGGGGGAGATGGACGGTAGTGGTGACAGATAAGAGACGGTTATGGTCGCCGTCAGGAGCAATGCAGTGGGCAATAAAGGAAAGAGGAAGAAAAAAATACCTAGGTACCTGCCTACTAGGTAAGCGTCGAGGGCCGATCGTCGTCAGGATAAGGACGCTATATCTGATGTGGAGAGGTACAAGCAGTTCTGCCCTAACTGATGTGGTTCGACAAGTACCTCCGTGCTCTTCCGCTAACACATGGGTGGCATGTTGTCGGGGCTTGCTCCCGAGATCCAGTGGGGGAGGTGTGGCATTGCGCCATCGGCCCCGTCCTGTTCTTCTTCTTCGGCTTCTTCTTTTTCTTCTTCCCCCCGTCACTCTCTGTGCATCCGTCTCTCTACGTGTACACACACATAATACAGTACATAGCTAGGGACGGATCATGCTAAACAAGGAGCAGTCCATGTTGTTTTACATCAAGTTATAACAAGTTCGAAAAATAAAAATCACGCTCTATCCGTTGTACTGTTTCCAATATTTCCAAACTCCCACCCCCTGTCACTCGCAGTTATTATCAATTTCTCCCCCATCAGCGTCGGAAAGAGGAGGGTGAAAGTGGAATTTCCGAACCTGTCCGTCGTTTGTCTTTTTCCTTCAACAACAACCGACCTGGAAGACGTGGCATCGTACATACATATGTACATACATATGTGTTGCGTTATGTATTACCGCATGCTGCTGTGTGTATGTGCGTGTATCCCATGTTCGCACAGTGTGCTAGCTTACTGTCACCTTACTACCTACCAAGGTAGCTGAGGCAGTTGCCTGCAAAGTTGTCCGATGGCCGATGCACACTTGACTTGACGGGATCATCTGCATACGAATTACGTGCACCAATGTGTCTCTGTTGCGCACACATGCATCCGTCGACATGTACGGATTATGTGCTAACGAAAAAAAAAAGACCGACCCCCTTTTCTGCAAGGGCCCCCGATAGTCTCGTCCCTGTCAGCATTCTATTAGGTACAAGGTAGGGTAGGAAGGTGCTCTCTTCCTTCAGGGCACACGCCAACAGGGGCTGTCGAAAGGCAAAACGCGCTTCCTCACACGAAACGACGCGAAACACAGCTCCATACATACACTCACACATCTGCTGTATATACATACATACATACTGTACATATGTAGGTAGGTAGGTAGTCAGGTGCTCATTCACATCCTTTAAGCAAACATGAAAATCCCGCTCCCCTTCAACTCGAAAACTTACTCAGTTCACAGACTCATCACACATGTTGATTATTCACCCCCCCGGTTAAGCTGCCCGCTTAAACAGTATTTCGTAGCACCTGGCCGGCACGAGGCAAGGTCAATATTACTAATTACTACCTCGTGTCTTTTCTTTAAAGAGAAAAAAGTATGTAGAGAAGCAGGTGCTCACTATATATATAATGTAACGCCTCTATTTATTTCATCCTCCTCCTAACTACCACATATCTGGATAGGGTTGTGTATGTACATATGTATGATCTCATGAGCTACCCTAGACCTTGACCGTTAACCCAAAATTCGTATTCCTAGATTATGGAGCCGCATCCTTACCTAAGCCTTCACCACCCCGAGGCTATCTGCCCTAGCTTCAGCCTTCCTCCTCCCTGTAAATCTTTCTCGGCGCCGAAGATCAAAAACCCTCGTCTCATCTCGTATCGTGCTCACCTCGCCCTCCTCCCTGACTTCCGCTATGAGCAAGTTCGGCGTCATGGTCATGGGCCCTGCTGGGGCGGGCAAGGTACGCGTTCTCTCCTTGCTCGCATCCCTTGTCTCAACACGCGCGGGAAAAAAAAAAGGAATAGAAAGGGCGCGCTGACACGCGTTCTCCAAATCGATCTAGTCGACCTTCTGCGCCGGCCTCATCACTCACCTCAACCTCAACCGCCGGTCCGCCTTCTACGTCAACCTCGATCCCGCAGCCGAATCCTTCGAGCACCAGCCCGACCTCGACATCAAGGAGCTCATCTGCCTCCAAGATGCCATGACCGAGGTCGGTCTCGGCCCCAACGGCGGCCTCATCTACTGCTTTGAGTTCCTCCTCGAGAACCTCGACTGGCTCACCGACGCTCTCGAAGGTCTGACGGAAGAATATCTCATCATATTCGACATGCCCGGCCAGATCGAGCTATACACACACATTCCCATCCTGCCCACGCTCATAAGATTCCTCTCCCAGCCCGGCGCTCTAGACATCCGGATGGCCGCCGTGTACCTTCTCGAGGCCACCTTCGTAGCCGACCGCGCAAAATTCTTCTCCGGTACTCTGAGCGCCATGAGCGCCATGCTAATGCTTGAGGTCCCTCACATCAACATTCTGTCCAAAATGGACCTGCTCAAGGGCCAGGTGAAGAGGAAGGACCTTAAGCGATTCTTGACTCCAGACCTGGGTCTCCTCGACGACGATCCGGCCCAAGGCTCAAGATCAAGGGCCGCGACTGCGGAAGACGACGACAACACCGTGGCCCGGCCCGAAGACAAGGACCAGATCATGAAGGGCAAGAGCTTCCGCCGGCTGAACCGGGCCGTGGCTGGCCTGATCGAGAGCTTCGGCATGGTCAATTATCTGACACTCGACTTGACAAACGAGGACAGTATCAGCGCGATCCTCAGTCACGTCGACGATTGCATCCAATATCATGAGGCGCAGGACCCGAAGGAGCCACGAGAAAACGAAGCTGAAGACCGGAACTGACGCGCCGAGAGATGTTTGCCATTAATTTCCAACTTTTTTCCTGCACGGTGGTCAACCCGTAGCGTGACCGTCAGAGATGAAAGCATGTATCATCAGGTCGAATTCCACTATAGCGACGGCGTTTGGGGGGCGGCGTTTGCCCTAGTTCCGATTCTTGTTCGGATGCTGAGGAAAGGAGAAGAGAAAAGGAGAAAGAGAGGACGTGTAGCAGAAGATTAAGAGTCGAAGATAATATGATCACCGGAAATGAAAAGGGGGAAAAGAGGGCTGGTCGCTGATCTCACCAGGCCGAGCCCCTGGCGCGAGAAGAAGTGTACTGCTGCTCCTGCTGCTGCCTCTCCTGAACCTCGTAGCGATTATACGCGGCAAGCCAGACATCGCGTAAAATAGCAAGGTACCGCATCAAGGCCCCAGCGCCGATGAGGATATTCTGCACGGTAGCGACCAGTCCCCACTGCCAGACACCGGCGCAAAGAGCGACGACGAAAGCCCACCAAGCAAGCCTCAGCGTAAAGCGCGTCCACCACAAGACCAAGCGACCGACCCAACGAAGCAACAGCGCCGAGACAGCCAGAAGCGCCAACGAGGCGACGACGCCCGTGACGGCGCCCGTGTTCCCTTCCCGGCTCTCCGACGCGGCGAGCGCGCGCGCGGCTACGTCCGTCAGTGCTGCTATGCCGGCGCGTGACGTGGCTGCTAGCTGGCGCTTGTAGGATTGGAGGGGGGAGTCGGGGCGGAGGAGGTGGTGGCGGGCTGCGGTGGCCATGTCGGGGGGCAGGAGGTCGACGAGGAGGCTGAAGATGTAGGCGTCCATGTTTTCGGTCGTCGTTGTCGTCGTCGTCGTCGATGTCATATATGGATGTATGTATGAATGTGATCCTCCTCTTTTCTCTTCTGTTTGTTTCTGGTCTTTTTCTCACCCCCTTCCCCTCACTGCTTGGCGAGAGTTGTACCTCCGAATTTTCCCTTCTCGATCGAGGCTCGAATCCAGTCGGTGGTACTTCTTATTTGCTGTACCTGGCAGTAAACGTGAGAAGGTGAGGGCGGCGCGATGTGCTGAAAGAAGAGAGACGTATGATTGATATCTGACCGTCTCTACGGAGAACCGTTTCTACTGTACGGATAACATACAAAGCTGTCACGTGGGATAGATAACTCGGTCCCGGCTGAACCACTTCGGTCTGCATCACGTGGTTCCTTCCGACGTCACAGACATCAAAATCAAGCACGAGCAGGGCAGGCTAGCAACATCTTTGTTTACGAGGTTTTCGTCTAGTGACTCTGCTATCACGTCAAGAACTTCAATACGGCCCAGCTGACGAGGAGACTATAGTCAAGACTCTTCCAAACCCGCATCTTAAGGCCATCGTTTCTGTCGAGCGTGATATTTTCGCAATTGATGGCTTATATTCGGGAGGGATCCAAAGCACGTTCTTTCCGTTCCACGAGATCCATCTCGCATCAGGACTTAAACCGTAACCCGAAAGTCCTTTCTCTCGGGAGACAGACACATTTCTTACTTGGCCGTTAACTTGGCCACGCAACTCACCGTGGATGGGTATCCGCACACAGTCATAGTCGGTGAACACATGTAAGCTGTCCTTATATGAGGAGATGTGTCTTGCTTCTGCAAGTCCAGAAATGCCCTTTGGCGACTGATGGAGTGAACCAGTCCTTGCGTCGCGCAGCGTCACGAATTGGACCTTCTGCTTCACTCCTTTCACGCTGACAACCGACGCGAGTAGGCGGTCGTCGCTCGAGAAGGCAATCGCGTGGAGAGAAATCCTGCTTTGCCCGACCTTTGGCTGAAGCAAACCCGTTGACACATCCCAAGCCAAAGTACTATCGCTGTGCGGGTGCGACTCGAGCAGGCGCTTGCCTTTAAACGAGTGATGCATGCTCTTCAGCGTCCATTGTAGTGCACCCGTCAACGCATCCCAAAACATAATCCTACCGTCTCCAGAAGCTGAGGCGAGCAGGTGCTCATCCCTGGAGAAGGCAAGCGACGTAAGATGAGAGTAATCACGCTTCGCGCCCATCGTCGACCACTGGACTGCTCCTGTTGTCGTCTCCCAAACGAAGAGGTTGCCATCGTAGAGACCAGCCAGTAGGCGACTACTGCTAGAAAATACGAGTTCAAACGGGATATACTCCGAGCCCGGGATCTCATCCATCGTTTGTTGTAGCACCCCCGTCGCCAAGTTCCACACTCTCAGTTTCATCAGACTCGATACCGACACTAGCAGCCGGGAATCGCTCGAGAATTTGACCCGACGGACTTGATGATCATCATCGGTTGGAAGTCTAAGTAATAGCGCTTCTGATGCTGCGTCCCAGATGTCAATGGTGTCATAGTCTGCAGCCAATGCGAGCAGCCGGCCATCGTCGGACAATGCCATCGAAGGTACGTAGCCATTATCGGCCTCAAGCGTCGGCTGCTCATTTGACGGTGGTGCTGTCACGTCCCAAATCTTGATAGTATGGTCGTCTGAACCTGATGCCAGTAGCATACTGTTAGGAGAGAAGGCGATTGAATCAACATAACTGCGATGGCCCTCGAGCGTCTGTAAAAATTGACCGGTCGTCGCATCCCACACGATCACCGTGCCTCCTTGGAAACCCGACGCAAGTAGCTGACCAGATCTAGAGAGTGCAAGTGACACTGGGTGTCCGAAGTTGCTATCCCCTTCTCTCTTGGGAACTAGAAATTTTCTTTGCAGGATTCCCGACACAGCGTCCCAAAGTTCAATGTTGTCGTCAGGCAAACCTGGAAATGCGAGCAAACGACCATCATGGTGTGTAGAGAAGACGCTCGCGTAGGGGAAATGCGCCATCATTCTGCCACACTCATAAAGCGTCCTAAGTAGCGCCCCCTTTTCCGTGTCCCAAATCTTCACTTCACCATCTCGTGAGCGTGATGCGAGTAGCTGACCGTCGTTGTATATAGAGAACGTCAGCGAGGTGATTTCACCAACGCTCTGGAACGTCCGAAGCAATGTCTTTTTTCCCAAATCCCAAAGCTGGATTAGGTTTTCCCCATCCAGCTTCACGGACGATGCAAGCCGACCGCCTTTATGTGTGGAGAACGCGACTTTAGTAGTCTTGCCTCCGTTGCTCGGGAGCCTCCATTGTAACGCCCCATTTGCCGTCTCCCAGATCTCAATCCCCCGGCCCTCTGGAAAAAGGGCAAGCCGTCGGCCGTCATGAGATAAATCAATTTTTGAGGGCATGTGACCAATGTCAACCGTTTTAAGAAGAGCCCCGTTTCCTGGATCCCATATCTCGATACACTGTCTGGAAGCCGACACGAGCTGGCCATCGTGACAAAATGCGATCGTTTGAACTCTATCAGGGGGGTTAAGCGTTTGCAAACAACTGTCCCAGTTCCTTTCCACCACAGGCTTTGTCGTTATCCAGTCAATATGCGACTTGAATCTCTGTCGAACCAGGCTTTTCTCAGGGGCAAAGGCCAGCGCCGAGACATACACCTGCAAGGGGGCTTGCTCAATGCCTCGACGTCCGTTGAGGAGAAAACGCCCCGCATCGTACAGAAGTTCGGCCACCTGAACTCCTTTGCCCACCTAAAGCATTCGTCTCAGTAAGGTTTAGGGCCTGGGGCGAGGGGCAAGACAACCTACCTCGACCAGACTCTGCAACGCCAGTATGCTTTCGATGCTCTCTGTCATCCTCCCCATCAGACTCATCGCCTCCGTCCAGTGAAGCAGGTGGGTTTGAAGGAAGTGAAACGCTTGGTGCCCGTCGTGAAGCTTGCTATCACTTTCCTTCAAATGATGGGCCCAGTATAGGCACGCGTATTGGACCTCCGGTGGAAGGTGTTTATCCACCTTTTCCCGTTCGACGTCCTCTTGAAGTGTTCCAGCTATTTCCAAGCCACAAATGTCCTTTTTCAGGTTTCCGTCTTCGAATAGTAGATGCAAACACCTATTAGCAAGCATCTTGTGTGTTGCGCTCCTGTCAATCAAGAAACAATGCCGATTAGTAGAACAGGCGAGAAAGTCGCGGAAGGACTCATGAAATAGCTTCACGGGAACCTTCGGGTCGCTAGGGATATCCAAGACCGAATGAAGCAGATACAGCTCATCTTCGACCTCTGCAGGTTCTATACCGAGAAGCCGCGCGAGAGAATCGGCAGGAAGAGGGTTCGCGAGGGTGATGATAGATCCCACGATTCTCTTGAATCTTTGAATGGCGTCGTCACGTTCGTGTGGTTTGAGATCATTGATCGTCTGGTCCAAGATGGGCAGATACGTTGACCCAAGTTTTCCAGCATCCCGATACTGGAGGATTTGTTGAAGTCTCCCGTTTGCACCACCGCATTTCTGTTTGTAATCTTCGATGAAACGGCAGGCGGTTGCCGCAAAGATGAAGAGCGGGACGGCCATCTCAAGGAGCGACTGGAGTTGATACCGGCTTGGCCAACCAGCGCCCATCCGAAACCGGCATCGGATTTGTTCTCGAAGTCGAAAACGTAAGAAGGCTGCTATATCGTGCTCGATCTCGGGCGCCGGGATCTTATGCAGTGGCAACTCCACATACTCTCCGCCAATGCGCTCGAATCCCAGCCGGATGGGAGGCTCGAATCGACTAGTGATGAATAGTTTCAGGGGGTAAATTCCAGGCTGCCGCAACTGTGATAGGTGGTAAATGATGTTGTCGACATCCTGATCGCCCTCACACTCGTCAAGAGCATCTATAACAACAGTGTTGACATTTGAACTGCCGCTGTGAATGTGCTTGAGAGGCTTCAGGAGTAACTCATCGAATTGATAACTCAGCGCTTTATGTGCAATGCCAGGATCGCTTTCCAAAGTGTTACGCAAATGATCGGCCATGACAGGCAGCTGTTCAGCGAGCTGCGCAACAAGGGTGGTGAAGAAGAGTCGAGATTTGCCCCGATCGCCCTCACCCCTCTTGAAGAAGAAGCTGGCAGCGAGACGGCTGTTACGGGCCACGGAGCGAGCAATCGTCGATTTGCCCGTGCCGGCCATACCTTGAAGCCAGTAGATGGACTCACGAGCTGGGTCATTGGCCCAATCATCGACTTCCTTCAGTAACCTTTGGCGCGTGTCGGCCAGGCATCCCCCCTCATGCTGGTCGTCATAAGAACCGAAAACTGCGCCTTTCACCATATCAAGCTTAGTCAACACATATTGCTGGTTGCTACTTTGCCTCGCAGTAGCTGTTCTGTGATCATCATTACTTAGCAAGAATACTCTGCAGGGAAGAACACGGAAGCCTACGGTACAAGCCTCTGCAGCTTGTCTCGGAGCATGACATATAATGAATCATCTGGACCGGAGCACTTGTTTAAGCCGGAATGGTCGACGTCAACGTGAACAACCTCGGCATCCCAACACCGCGCCGAGTCTCTATCAACGATCTGGAAAGGAGTTAGAGATAGCCAGCCAGTTTGAGCCGTGAGATAGATAGTCGCACTTACAACGCCGATGGGTATTCCGGCGATCCAGGAAGGCTTTGTTTCGGAAAAACAAACAAGTTCCGTCTTTTCCCGTCGACGCTGTTTCTCTTTCATGCATTGACCGAATCGCTCCTCGAGATCAGAAAGCTGCTTTTTGCGACTCTTCAGCGAGAGCATCAAGGAAGCATCGGAACCGGCAAGGGTCATCAATGAGGCCGCCATGGCCCCGAGCGTGGACGCCGCGGAGCCTTGATGCGGTGTTCCGAGAAAGACGATGCCATGGGTATCGTCAACGATCTCCTTCTCGTCATCACCGGCTATGCACAGAGCCTTTTGCGTACAGAGTCAATAACTCTCGTCTCCGATCATGCAGTTTCCAATGGACTAACCTCCTTGATGACGATGCCACCGAAGCTGTGTCCAATGAAAAGAATTGGCAAACGCTGGAGATGGAACGCGTCAGCTTAGAATTTGTGGCGGTGATGGTGCTGCTTACGCGGCGACCTGATCGGCGGCGTTGCAACTGTTCCAAGAGCCCGCGTGCAATGATCTGGGCTGTCTTGACCGGAGCGTCTGCCCACCAGACCGAATTATAGGCAAAGTTCAAAACCCTAGCCTCAGGAAAGTCCTTGGCGATAAGGTCACGAAGCAGATGCACCCGCCCCGTCGCGACCTTGCGAGACCAAGTATATTCTGCATCCGCCCCGAGGCCATGGACGGCGACTATACTGTAGACAGAGTCAGTATCAGTCTCCGTCATCTGTAGGAAGTCTGTATGCAGGGAAGAGGTTTTTTTTTCGTACTCGAACTTGGCGTCTTTAGGATCGACGACGACCTGAATCGACCCTTCGGACCATGAGCTCTCACGACGCCGCAGGAGTTTAGCAATGACAGCCTTGACAGGAGAGAGTGCTGCGATCGCCAGCAATAAGGCCAAGAGAGACGAGATGGCGAAATATGTGAAGCTACCCATGCTTGGGTGGACAAAGCACACAAGTGATGAGTGATGAGAGCGGTGGTGCCTGCCATCCTGGGAGCAAGAGAGAGTCTCACTTTCCCCTCTTCAGCCCTCTCTGACCCTGACCGTGGATAACCGCCAGACCTCCCTATTAGCATGCACATGCATCAGCCTCACCTAATTGCCAACGGCATCCAATGCAAGTAAGCCCTGGGAAAGTGCCCTATCAAAGCCCGAGATCAACGAGGGTTACACACAGAGAGTGTGAGAGACAGAACACAGACAGTGTGGGTATGCACAAGGGTATCGAATTATCCACTACCAAAGGTTCAACTAACGCTCGACCAGCGTTGTCCAACTTGTAAACCTCTCCCTCTATTTCTAACGCCCCGCTTCCAGCACTCGTCTGGCCGCGTCAATCCTCCGCCGAAACTCGTCCGCGCTCGCCAGCCCCGCGCGGCCCGCCTCCGTCAGCCCGAGCACGCATCTCCCGAGACTTGCCACCACCTGCTCCACCATCATCTGATCCGCCTTGGACAGCATCTGCATCGCCGGCGACTGCGTCCCTCCGTCTATGCTCTCCTTGTCGCAAATGCTGGCTGTCTCGTTCATCAAGTCGTCCGCCACTTGCTTGAGGTCATGTTCCGGTGACCCCGCCGGCGTCACCACCCCTCCGCGCATCTTCACTCTGTTCACCAACGGGAAGCTCCTATTCGTTCCCGTCGACTCGAAAGACGAAAATGACGGACGATGGAACGTCTCGACCGCTCCGTCGCTCACAGTAGCTCGGCGAATACGTCCGGGGTGCCAATGACCGGAACCGTCGCTGCTACTGCTGCCAATGGCAGACGTGGTGCGATCCACATAATCGTTGTTGTGGCCTTGGATGGGCGTGACGAAGCCATCAATTGGGCTGTCCAGGGCCAGTGAGTTCCGCGTAGAGAGTCCCTCAGCGGCGGTGGCAAAAGAGTCGATCGTCGTAAACGTATCAAGGCTGGCGCGCCGAGGATTACTCAGAATCGGACCTCGAGTTGTCTCCACCGAAGACTCCGAACCCTCGCTGCTCATGCTGCCGCGACGGTAGAATCCCTGTTGGCTGATGGTTCCCATGGCTGAATGGAGGAAAAAGCGCTCATAATCAAAGGCGTCCTCTCGATCCTCGTGGGAGATGGGATGCGAAGAGCTATCGTGATACAAGGAATCGCCGCTTTCGCTGTGCTCGTCGTAGGCATTACCTTGACCGTCTTCGTCTTCGTAACCAGCATCGTCACCCTCACCATCTGCACCATGTTCCGTGTTGTCGTCTTTCCACTCGACAGTTTCAACAGCCTCGACGGCCTCGATATCCTCAGCGTCATCGACGAATTCGGCACCCTCGATCCCGGCGTAGCCATCATCGCTCGGCGACTCGCGAACCTCATGAAAACTGGTGGCATTTGAGGGACTGCCCGGTTCCCCTTGATCGATGACGGGAGTGCTATTGGCTTTCATGGCAGGCACCGCCTCGCCCCGTGCACTCACGTCTGCGGGGCTCACCAGGCTAGGGCCCGTCTTGTCGACTGACTCCGTGCTACCACGATCCCACGTCGCGTGCGTAAAGGGGCTCGGAGTTCGAAGGCCCTGCAGGCTGCGGCGTCTCATGCTGTCTGCGCGTGCCTGGTCTCTAAGGCTTGCAATTTTGTTTTTGAGCCCCTGCATTTGGTCCTGAAGATCCCGCACCTGTACCGTTGAGGCGGACGAGCGTGGCACATCGGCGTCGTTACGCGTACTCGGAGTCGGACTGGTGACGCTACCGGACCGAGACGTCTCTTTTGCGCCATTCAAGTTTCCATTACCTTCTGTGGGCATGAGCGTGGTGTCGAGAGGATGATACGACAGCAGTTTGTTCGAACGATGGCGGCCGTCGAGTGAGTCGACGCTCATAGACGTGGAAAGAGAGCGGCGATAGCCACCCAACGCACCCAGAGCGCTTGCTGAACGCTGAGAGCGCGGCATCATGTTTGTAGGTGCCGGAAGATGAGATTCACTCGCGTTTCTCGAGTGGGTTGTCGGCGTATAAAAGGCATCTTCGTCGGGGGTCGAAGGCGGGTTACCGCTGGGAGACGGAGTGGAACCATCCGATGCAGAGGAGTAGCCCAGAGTCCTGGCTCTGTTCAGATTTCCTTCCATAGTCTGGACGAGAGTCAGCAAGCCGTATGACATGACGATAACGGGGACATACGGTGAGACGTCGCTTCGCATTCGCGAGGATCTGCTCAGCACGCCTACTGATGGAACTTGTCGAGTATCGGGGACGATCGGTAGAGTATCGGGCGTCGACGTCGCGGCCCCAGTCGTCGGCGTAGGAAGAGGCCATGCTCCCCTCATCGTCGCCTTGGAAGCTGCTGTCGCCTATGCTGATGCAGTCGTCGAAGAAGTCGGCCGAGGCGCCGAATCGTTCGGATTCGACGACGGTGCCGGTGGACTCGGCGGAAAGTCGGCGAGCGTCTTGGGCCCCCGAAGAACGCCTCCTCATCCGGCTCGCGGTGGGAGAGGCGCGGATGGGAAAGCCGGCACCGGAACAGCGGCGGGACGAGAAGCGGCGAGGCGGGGTGCTGCCGGCGACGCTCTCAACCTCGGTGACCTCACCAATGTCCGACAACATGGTGCCATTGCCGTAGATGATGGGGGTGGAGGGACCCAGAGACATGGAGCGATAGAGGGCTGCGGGGTCGAGGGAGGGGGCCTGAGTGCGAGTCATGGGAAAGTCGTCGTCGTCGGGGAGGATCATGTCAGGGTTCGTCAGCGTCGGCGACGATGGCTGCTTGGAGGAACAGACGGTCTCGCTGTCGGAGGCGTTCTGCGTCGCCGCCACATCGGGAGGCGCGCCAGGGGCGAGCGATTGGCCAGACGAGGACATGTCGGCCTACCGCATGTATGTATATACAGTGCCGATTCCCGCCTTTGCGGCCCAACCTCTCAAGAGTTCGCCTGTTGCGAAGGACGGAGGCTAGGCGGAACAGTTTGATTGTCTCGCAGGCGCCACACCACCTCACTCGACCGTAGAGAGCGACATTGAGCGGGAATCGGGGGATCGAGACGGCTGTGTCTTCTTTTTTTTTTTTCACCGCCGCTGATTCTTTCCCTTCCTTTCTTTTTCCCTCTGAGAGAAATGTCTGAGAAAAGTCGGTCGTGGCGGGCGGGACTTTGGAAGGTTTCGAGGAGAATGTCTGGCGGAGAGACACTTGGCGTTGTCTTGGAGTTGGAGTGCAGTGCTAGATGAGGTACTACCGATGCAGGGTGCCCGAATGGGGTTGCCGACTGGGGCGGCAGCCGTTGTCTCGACTCGAAGGAATTGATTTGTTTCGTCGACGGGGGGTGGAGTTTTGTGGAGGAGGAGGAGGAGGAGGCTTTACGGCGGACGCCGAGAGAAATCAGAGACGAACTGAAGAGAATGAGGAACAGAAGAGAGAGACAGAGAGGAGAAGAAGAAAATCGAGAGAGAGAGAGAGCGAGGGAGAGGACGGAGGTGTGAGACCGAAGACGGCAGTGGAGAGGAGACGTGGCTTACCTACTAGGTACTAGCTAACAGGTGAGGCTAGAGGCTAGAGGCTCCAGTGCAGCAGTGCTAGGAGGTGCCCGCTAGGAGTGCCTGCAGGCTGCAGGATGCCGCTAATAAAGTCGGGGTAGCGCACCCTGTTGGTCCTGTTAGTACCCAGTGGGAAAGTCAGGATCTCTCCTGTTGGGCTGAAAACTCGTTCGCAGCCTGTAGGAGGCTTGTGTGCAGTCCGTCGTCGACCTCTTTGAAGTTATACATACATAGGCATTCGCTGTCCCCCCCTAAATTAAGGCCTCGTACAGAACTAAGGGGCCCCCGCAACTCCGAGATCCTTGACTTTTTGTATTGTTCTTATTATTATTATCTTTATACTTCAGTTCAGGCCTTTTGCCTACAGGCGGTGCAGGCGGTGGTGGAGTCTCTACCTACCGCAGTACAGATCACAGGGTGTCGACACACGGAGCCGAGTGCTGCACGGCATCACATAAACACTGGACGCGTGTCCGGTATAACATTGCGACCTCGGGCCTGCATACAACACCCACAAAAAAAACACACGTCTTACCCAGCATCAATCTGCCACCTAAGGATTACAGAGCTACCTACATAAATAGTAGCATCGCATGGCATTGGTAGGAACATGGCGTTATGAAAGTGCACGGACTAATTTCCAGCCCCAACAGCGGCCGAAAGCGGCTGGGCCGCCTTTGCGCCGGCTGCGATGCGCTGCAACTGCATGAGTACTTAGGAGAGAGAGAGAGAGAGCACAGTGTCGAGTTGTTTTCTATACCACACCCTCTCTGCGTTATAACTTGTGAATGCCCTGATTGTCTGTAGACGCATGTGTCGTCTGCATCTTTCATCCGTACCAAGATGTCTATCTTTAATCTTCATAGATGTATCCGTACACATGTTTGTATGTACATACATATGTAAGCACTCCAGACCAACTGTCGCAATCTCCGTGCAAAAGTCGTCATTCAGAAACATCAGCCACGAGCTTTATCCGTTCTGACTTACACCTTCCTACCCCTGAGACGAGACTCACTCACCTGTCGTTGTCAGACGTTAAGCAAACTTCTGTCCGTACATACTTTATCCGTACATACATACGACGTTCTGCCCATCGCTTCACGGCAGTCCCATCGTCAACGGCAGCATCATGAGCCGAAGCAGGGAGGGCATGCATGCTACGAGTACGGATACTCACTGCGGCGAATCCACCTTCATTTCCCTCAAACACAAATTAGGCCCAGCCGTGGAGACTTGTGAGTTATCGCAGCATTGTCCGTACTCAAGTTCCTTTTTCATTATTCTGTCGCGTGGCACAATAAGCAAACACACTCCATTACATATTAGCCAGATTCTTGATATCCTTTAGGGTAGGTATGTAACAAGCAAAATAGTAAAAAAAGTCACCACGACAAGTTGCGAGCTTAACAGCTATGACAAGTACATAGTAATCTATTTCGCAACCCAAGTCGAGGCAGCAGTGGGAGAAGTAAGAAGCCCATGCGTGCCCGCCCGTACCAAAACTACATATTGTGCGGGCTCCATGTGTAGAATCAGGTCCAAAAATCGTTTTGTGCAGACAGATAAAATGGAAATCGTTGCGTCGCATGCGTCCTTATTACAGGACAAAGGTGAGAGCCAGCAGACCACCACACAGACCGAAGAGGCTGGTGTGGAGGAGTGCAGCACCAGCCGTGGCCTGGATGGGGATACCCGTGCTGTTGGATTTTTTGCCAGTTGAGCTCAACAGGGTCGAGTTGCTGCTCTTGGGAACCGCCGAGAGGCCAGTAGGCTTAGCGAGGGCACCGACCGCGTGCTTGTCGCCGCAGTCGACAGAGGCGGCCGGCGCGTATGGCTCAGACACGGCCTTGGTCGGGGCGTAGACAGCAGGCGCCGAGGCCTGCGAGGTCTCGGGCTTAGCCGACGTGGTAGCGATAGTCTTGCCGCCTTGCGAGTATGAGGGCGCCGCGCCGGTGTCGATCTCATTGGCAGCGCTGTTGGCAATCTTGAACCTCATGGAGTATTGGAAGGTGACTTTAGGATTGCTGACGAGGTCCATGCGGATACCATAAGTCGCATGCTTGCCGAGATTGCTGCCAACCTTCCAGTCGTACTTGTTCAGGTTGTTGACAACGCCGCTAGCGATCGTCTCTGGAAGGAAAAGTCAATTAGCGCGCTGTATGTACATATGTAGGAGGACGCAGAGGGCAAACTACGTACCGACTGGATCCAGTGAGTTCTGGTCTTTGCCAGCTAGAAGCACGATGTTGATCTTGTCTTCAGGGCCGTTGTGCGAGATGGCTTTCCATGTGATGGGATAGACCGAGCCGGCAGGAACGACCTCATCTTGGGTGGGCTTGTAGATGGGGTTGAAATTCGGGTCTTGGGCAAAAACCGTGGCCACGAGGGCGGCGATGGAGAAGGCGACGCGCATGTTGAAAGACGCAGATGTGAACACAAGATGTTGTTTTTTGGAAGTGACGGAGAGGGCGAAAGAGAGAGAAAGAGAAGAATAGGTGGTTAAACTCTGGTGAAGAAACGAGTGTGAATGGCACTTGAAAGCCTGGTTGGGAGATGAAAGGAACGACGTGAAAGATGCTGGACAAGCGAGAGATAATATGGCTATGGCATGGAAGAAGGGGGGGTGGCAGCCGCTTTTAAGGTGGCTTATAGGGGGGAGTGGGCAACTCGGTGCCTGGACGACGACAGATGGGGACCGGTGGCTCTCGGTGGATGGGCGGGGCATGCAACGAGAGCTAGGTATCCCTAGATGAGGTCTGAAGTATCATGGCACGGTGGAGAGTGATGAAAGATACCAAAATAGATACGAGCAGGCACTTCCAATCCATCAATCAGTAGGGGATGGCACGCCATGCCCCGTCCCTGCCTACCACTACGACCATCGGAGCTCGTTCCTGCAGCCTGCAGCTCCAGACGGCAGGTGGGGCTAAGACGGGCACCTAGTAGGGGGGGGGGGGGGGGGGAACGAGGGACAAGAAGGAGGGACGAGGGGGGAAATTACTTCTCTTCGGCGGGTCAGTTGACAATTGGCGCCCGACCGGGGTCTCCCTTCCAAGGCTAACCTTTGCGCAAGCTGGCCAATGGCGCAGCGCGACAGCGGCTCGTCATGCCCTTAATTCCAGCCTTTACACGAAGCTGGCAGGGCTGGTCCTTGCAAAGGGGGATGGAGGGGGAGATGGTTAATCTCACAACTACGGAGTTATTGTTGGCGATGTGCAAAGCCTTGCAGCCACTTACGATGATTACGATGAGTAGGCAGGCAGGTAGGTAGTATTGATTGGTGGCGCTTTGCGGTAATGAGCTCAGTCACCGAGCCATGTGAGGAGAAAGGGGCTGCCATCCCGCCCGCCCTGTCTTGGAAAGAAAAAAAACCAGAGTCCCTCTGTCTTACACGCTGACAAGGTTTAATCATGGCCCGGCCCGTGTTTACTGGAACGTCTAGGCTCTACTAGCAAGTTCTCAGAGAGCTAGCAGCGTCGTCTTCCTTTTTTTCTTTCCCAAAAGGCTCGACCTCTCCCTGCGATCGTGCCGGCGGTTCAACTACCTATCCGTACCACCTACCTATTAACTAGGTAGTGGGTAGGTATGCACGGATCCCCCGATTCTGGGCCTGTGTTTGTCCCAAGGCAAGGGCTTCCTCGTAGACGAGAAACAGTCGCGACGTCGTGGTGGAACGAGGCGAGGGTAATGATCAATGGCATTGATAGGGATCCGTATCCGAAGTCGGTTTCGATTCCAAGGCCACATCCCTACCCGCCGCGTTTCGCTAGCGGGCCATGGCGCGCGTTTGCTCTCCACTGATGCACATGTTCTTCCCAAAAGAAAAGGGTTGATTCCGTATCCGCTCATACATACGGACGTACATATGTACATAACATAACGCAGCACGAGTGGTAGTCCGCAATCCGTACGGATATGTGTATGTAAATATGCCGGGCTGGCAGGGTATATGTACAATGTAGGTAGGCATGTTTTGCCTGTGCATATGTACGGATACCGACCTAAGAAAAGAAGATGGGTGAAGCAGAGATTCTTGCAGCTTATTGTCTCATTTAATTCTTTAATATCACGGAACACCCATGCAATCAATAATCGACCTAGACTTTATACGCTCTATTCTTGTCCTCGTATTCGCATCTTATCCATACCGCGCTCGGATTCGCAAAGATAAGATTGTCAGAGGGCTAAGACAAGAGTGGGTTAGGCGTGTGTTTTTGTTATCCCTTAAGGCGTGCAAGCAGTATAGTAACGGATCCGCAGCCTAGGAAACGGAATTCCTATTAGGAAAAAGGGCTATATCTAGGGCAATATATAAGCTATAAGAATAAAGGCTTATTTATAAAAGTATTATAGCTAAAAAGGCAAATATAGAAAGTTTTTATTATATATATAAAGATAACGATAATTCCCTCTATTTAGAGAGGGTAAGTATATTAATTAATATAATTTATACGCCTCCTCCTTATTTAATAATTATAAGCCCGGTTAATACTTTTTAATCTAATTTATTTAATTTTACTATTTTTATAACTTATATAGCTTATATTTTATAAATTTATTTAATTAATTAAGCCCTTATAAAAGTAAAGCTATTATTACTTTTTTTAATAAATTTATAACCCTTAAATTTATTAATTTTTAACTATAATTAATAATTTTAAATAATATAATAATTAATATAATAGTAAATTTTATAATATTAGTTAAATTTACTTTTATTTTTAAAAATTTTAAAGATTAAACTAATTAATATTAAGATATTATTAATATAGTATAAAGTTATAATATTTAGTTTTTTATAAACTTAGAAATATAAGAAACTTTTATAAAGCTAAATTAACTAGAAATCTTATTTATAAGCTTAGGAGGTTAAATAAAAAGCGAGACCCTTAACTTTAAAACTTTTTAACTATTTAAAGAAAAATATAAAATATTTACTTTTCTAAACTTCTAAGAAAACCTAAAAGAATACTATTAGATAAGGAAAGTATTAGAGGGGATAAATCCTTTTATCTAAGTAAGCCTCTTTTTAGCTTATTAGTTCTTAATTTAAGGGGATTTTTTATTAAGGGAGAAGCTAGTAATATTATATACTTTTATATAGCTTAGTAATATTACTAAATATAAACTTATTAAGGATAAGTTACGTAACTTATTCTTATAGGATTTTTTAAAAAAAGATATTAATAATTAAGTTACTTAATTAATTTAAGTATAATATATTTACTTATAACTAAATAATATAAAGTTTATTAATAAGGTATATATTAAGTATTTTATTTACGTAATAAGGGATTAATATTTTTTATTTATATAAATAATATAATATAATTTTAATTTAGTTTATTATAAAGATTATAAAAAAGCTTTTTAATTTATTAATATTTTTTAAAAGTTTAGGAGGGCTAATTATAAGGCCCCTAAGCTTAATTAAATCGAGAAGAAAATAGCCTTTATTATTTATAATAATTTTAAGTAGTAAATAAAGGTAAATATTTTATAAAATAGGGATTAAAATAGCCGCTTAGTAAAATAAGCCCCTCCTTTTTCTTTTTTAACTAATAACCTTAGAAAGCGTAACGCTTAAGTTTATACTTAGTATAGCTAAAAGTATTTTTAAAAGTTTAAGAGGAAGGAAAATTATTAGAGAAAATACTTTTATATTTTCCCTAATTTAATCCCTCCTTTTCTATAAGATTAGATTAATCTTAACGATAACTTTTTTTAATAAGTTATAGATAAGGTAGCCCGTAATTAATTAACTTAACGGAAAGTTAATTAATAGAAGAAGGAAAATAAAGAAACTATTAGCTAATAGAGGGATAAGGAAACCTTAGGTATCTTTATAGTTTTAGGGAATCCCGTTTTAAAAGGTATAAAGATAAAAGATAGCGTTTTTCTTAATAGGGGGTATTTAATATATATCTTTAACTCCCTTAACTAGTTCGATATTTTTAACTTAAACGCTTAGGCTAATTTTACTATTATTATAACTAAGGTTATTACCTTAGGGGTAAGTATAGTTATATTAATAATAGAAATAAGTTATTATATAACTTTTACTAATATCGGGTTTAACCCTAATTTTAATATTAATTTTATCTTTTTAATAATTTTTACGGAAAAAAGTTATGCTTAAAATAATCTTATAAGCTAGCTTTATAACTTAAGAAATAACGTAACTCTATATTATATACTTACGAGGGTTAAGTAGCTATAGCTTTAAGTTATTAAATTAACTCTTATAGCTTTACTTAACTTATAGGTTTCTTAACTTATTATAAAAACGGATAAAAACTTATAGTACGCTTATATAAGCTATCTAAAAGCTAAGGTATAGGCCTCGCTAAGTAAGTTACTAGGGGTTAGTATTAATAAGGCTATCCCGATAACTAATTACGAGATTTATATAATTACTAAGCTTAGGAAGGAGAGATTATAAGTACCTTATTAAGCCTTATAGCCTTAACGCCTTTAGGCTATTATCTCTTTTAACCTATTCTATATAAGATTAGGTTATAATAAATCGGCTTATTTAGCTTTATTTATTTATAAGCTTACGGGAGAATAAAGGGGGTATAATATCTTTTATAAAATTAACTTATTTACTATATAAGTTAAATTCGTAGCTTATATTATAAAATCTTTTAATTTAAGGGTCTTAATTATTTTTACGGACTATAAGAAAGCTTTATTTACTAAGGCCTTCTATAAAGATATATCTTTTAAAAGTATTAATATTTAATTTACCTCTCCGGTATATATATATTAAAACGGTTATATAAAAAGGTTAGGGGGTATCGTAACTTATATAGCTACTTACCTCCTTATATAATTAAGCTTCCTTTATTATATATAGCTAATAGCTATATAAATAGCTATCTACTTACTTAATAAGACGCCTTATAAGATAGATAGGAAGGTAGCTATATAGCTAATTAAGCGAAGGCTTCGTTAGCTTAAAATATATAACTCTTAGTAGGAGGGTTATCTAAAGGATCGCCTTATTTAAGACCTTAAGTATATTAAGGCTTATAGCTATAAGGCTTTTCTTATAATAAGGAAAGCTATAAGGGGCCTTTAAAGTAAATTCGATCTAAAAGCTTATATTAGCTATTTAGCCGGTATTACCTCCTCCTCGTAATACCTAATCTAAGTACTTTTCTTAAAAAAGCACTTTTTAATTAGTACTTCGTTTATAACCTTTAATAAGAAGGTATTTTATAAGTAAGATTATAAAGATACCCCTTAGCTAGAAGAAGCCTTTTATTAGGTTTCTATAGTTAAAGATTAAGAGGAGGAAGTTAATAATAATAATCTCCTTAGGCCTTTATAATAAGAAAAGCCCGGTATACGTAACCTAGCCGGTAACGATACTTAGTTTTAAGAAACGCTTAAAAATATATTTTCCGGCCCTTCTAATTAATCTAGCGTTAAAAAGTAAGATAACGGTTATCTTAGCGCCGGACTTATAGATCCCTTAGTAAAAGAGGCGGAAACGCCCTCTTATACGCCTCTTACTCCTAACTCCTTTAATTAAATAGGGAATTCGGCCTTTATTTTCTTTTAAGCCTTTATAGATAAGCCTTATCGAGACTATCTATTAGAGCCCCCTCTTATATATAAAGGGGCTTATAATAGGCCCGATAAAGTATAATAGCTAGAGGCTATAAAGGTTAAATTAATAAAAGTAAAAAATTATAAAGTTACTAAAGAGATCTTAATAGCCGCTATACTCTAAGGGTAGCGGTTAATTAATCTTAAATAGGTTTTTATTTATAAGTTTAACTTATAAGGCTTCTTTTAGAAATATAAAGCCCGCGTTATTATATACGGAAATAAGTAATAGCCGAACGAATTATCTATTTACGCTTATACGCTAATAATATAAATATTCCGGTTATTAATAGCCTTAATAGCTTACTTTAACTTTAAAGCTTAATAATATAACTTTATAAATATATTTTATAATAGTAACCTCGATAAGGAGGTATATTATAAAATACCTCCTAGCTTTAATAAGCTAGGCCGTGTTACGGCCTATAAGTGCGTTAAGTGAATAATAGTATTAGTACTATAAATAAAGATTCTAAGCTAAGGAGAGAAGAGAGAAAAAGAGGAAAAACTCTTATAGGCGGAATCTTAGTAGAATAGATAAGGGCACGTGCTAATAAGGATAAGAAAGGGTATAGAAATCTGCTTAGAAATCTTAGTAATTTCTAAGTAAGTAAATAGTTATATTTCCTAGTAATTTCCCTTAAGGTCTTTCCAGGTAATTTTATAATAAGGATTTCTAAAGTTATATAAGGTTTTATCGGAAATCCTTAGAAATTATTATAAAAAATATAAGGAAATCCGGAAAGAAACTTAGCGCGTAATATTACCCCCTAACGAAGGTTTTAATATACTTATTAAAACTAATAATAGTAACTACGTACTTAAGCTTTAAGGGAAATTATAATATTATCTTAGTTATTATCTTTATAATTACGATTTATAATAGCGGCCTTAATTTAATACTAGAGATTAATTAGTAAGCTAGCGGTATTTAAAAAGTAATAGTAGAATTCTTTAAAAGCTATTAGTATATAACGGAAATTCCTAGCTAGATATTATATTTTATTAAGGTTATAGCTATATTACCGAACTTAGTACTTTAATTAGCGGCGTTATCTAATAACGCGAGATATAAGAATCTTATCGACTTTCTACTTTAATATACTATTAATATTTTTAAGCTTAGCTAAGGGCTTATCCTATTTAGGTAAAGGATTTATAATAGCTTTCTAAAGATAATTAGCGTAGAATAAGTTTATTATTTAGTAATTACTTAGAAAGTTAAAAATATAGCTATAGCTTTATTCCTTAACGATTATAAAAAGTTTAAACTATTATATATTAAGGCGCGTAATTAGTATAATAGTTATAAAACCCTTATAGCTAAGGAATACTTAGTTACTAACTAAGAAATCTACTAGGCGGCGTTTCTCGTTAGCTTAGGCTTTCTACTAGCCTTACGCTTTCGCGGCCGTAGCTTAAGCTTATTATTATACTCTTTACGCTTAAGCGATAAGTTCGTAAGTAATAGTAATAGGGCCTAAGGCCCTCGAAATAACTAAAAAGCTAGAAAGCGAAAAGGGGTTATATATATCTTTACTAAAAGTAATTATAAGTAATACTATACTAATTAACGTATATTATAATAAGTTATACGCGAAGTTTAGAGCGGGAAGAAACGCGCTCTAATTATCTTATCGCTTATTTATATAAAACTAAAGCCTCTAGTTTAAGTATTAGTTAGTTATTTCCACGCTACCTTATATTTAAGGGTAAAGGGCGCTACCGCGATAATATTTAATATTAGTTAGCTAATTAATTTCCTAGAGAAATCTTAAGATAAACGGGCTAGCGTTATTAGTAATCTATATATCTAATAAACTTAGGAAATAATAAAGGTATCGGAAATAATATCCCGTAAGTACCTTAGCTATATTATTCTTCTTACTAAGTAATATAGCGATAATCTTACTTAACTTATAAATAAAAGTCTAAATATAATTATATCTAAAGCGGTTTTTTAATATTATTTTCCCGTTATAAGTAATATACTCTTAAATAGAAGTTAAAATAAGTAAGGGGTATAGTAAACTTAAGGTTTTATCTTATAATATTTTATTCTTTTAATACTTATAATAATTATAAATAAACTAATAGATATCTCGCTTTATCTTAAGCTAGTAATAATTTTATTAAAGTATCTAGGTAATTTTATTCTATCCCTTATAAGCGAAGATAGCTAGCTTATATATATTCTAAATTAAAGCGGTATAGAGGAAGAAACGCTACCGGCTATCTTATTTAGGGATAATAAGGAGATTACTATAAAATCTAAGGTTTTAGTTTATATTCTCCTCCTAAATTAATTATACTAACTCTACCTCTAATAAGATAGAGTCTTTTACTAAGCGGACCGGGGTAATTATAAAAAATAAGGTTAGGGATTTAAACTTAAAGCTATTTAGGGAAATTATAGCTAAAATCCTTTCCTTTTTCTTATAAGCTTTTATTATTAGAAGCTTAGCTATTTTCTATAAAAGTATATTTACTATTACGTTTAGCTAGCTAAGCTAATATAGGAAATAGATATTAAACTAAGTAAGGAAATTAAATTATTAAACCTAATAAATAAAAAGTAGCCTTTTTATTATAAAATAAATTAAAGCTTCGTAATTTATAATTATATTAAATTTCTAGCTAAGTAATTTTAGGTAGAAATTCTTAAAGCTTTATATAATAATAAGGAGTTTACGGTCCTAGATTAAGTAAATATACTTAGTAAGGTTTATTATCTTTAAAAAAAAGCTTATAAGTTTTTATATTTAGTTATCTTATTATTATTAGAATATACTAGTAGTAATATTCTAAAAGGTATTAGTTTTAAGGCGGGTTAAGAGTTCTAAGCGGAAGAAAGTAAATATTAGGGCTTATATAACTAGCTTTTTTATTTTATTAAAAGCCTTCTTCTATTCCGGTCTAAGCTTAAAAGCGGTATCTTTCTTAAGGAGGTAATTTAGGGGCTTAGCCGTAATACTTATATAGTAATAGAAAATCCTAATAAAGTTATAAAATCTTACGAATAAGTAAATAGCTTTATAATCTTAAAGGTTTTTAAACTTTTAATCTTAAATCGCTTATACTTTACGGGGGTTTATATTAATTCCTTAGCTTACGTATAATATTATACTAAGGTAATTAATTTTTATAATATTAAATTTCGATTTTCGAATATCCCCTTATAAGTTAGCTTAGTATAAGCGCTAAATTACTTCTTAGTATTTTTCTTAGTACTCCGCTTTTTCGCTATTTAAGTAAATTAATACGTTATTAATATATATATTTATATAGTAATTAAGAAAGTTATAAAGCTAAGTATTAATAAAATTTTAAAACTAAGTAAGCTTTATTTTAAAGCTAAATAGGAAAATAAGCTAATAAAATATATTAAACTTTATACGGAAAGCTATAAAGTATTTAAAATTAAGGTTAAGATATAAGCGATAAAACGCTTAAATTATATTAATTTTCGAGAACCGCCTTACTTCCTAGTAGCTAAATATTATATTTTCTAAAAAAAAAGTAAGCGAGATTTAACTTTTTAGGTAATTATTTATTTATCGGTAATTAATATAAAAATACCGGGCTATTAAGTATAGCTTCGGCGTAAAGAGAATAAAGGCGGCGTAAAAACTAGCGTTTAGCTTAATAAACCTAATCTTAAGTAAGTAGTTAATAGTTTCCTTCTCTAATAATAGGTATTTTATAAGCGTCCTATAAGAAAGGGGTCTTACTAAGTTTAGGAGCTTCTTAAGTTTTAAAATAATATTATAGCTAGGTTAAGAATTAGCTAAAATATAAGCTTCTTTTTTATTAAAAAATCCTTTAAAGTATATAAAGGCTAGAGGAATTATATTATATATATAAGCGATATACTTAAATTCTTCTCCTTAAAGGAATAGGATTTCCTATTTTACGTATATATAGCTAGCTAAGCTTAATTTCGTAATTATAGTTAAGTTAGAGTTATTTTCTAATTTTACGGAGATTATAAATATTAATAAAGTTATCGCTTTTTATTATATTTAGCGGGGGTTTTATTATATTTAATAAATAAGTTACTTTTTTAAAATTTCCTTATTTATATTATTAGTTTCTAAGTTATTTTAAGTTAAAGTTTAAGCTTACTTTTTTTTCTTTATAAGCTAAACGAAGTTATTTTTCTTTTACGAACGCTAGAAGATTTAGTATTTACGCTTATCTTAATAGAGAAAGTAATTCTAGCGCTTAGCGTCCGCTTAAATAGCTAGATCTAAATTTCCGGAAAAAGGGGGCTTCTCTAATAATAAGATCGAGGGTAAGTATTTAGTAAGGGCGGGTAAGTTATCTAGCTAAACTAGTTTCCGGGCCGTATAGTTAAGTAATAATCTTTTTTCGGCTATTTAAAATAAACCGATAAAAAGGTTTTAGGCGTAGTTAGTTACTTAATAAATTTCTTAAGAAAAATACTATTTATCGATTATTAAAGTAATAATTAAGTATTTACGGACCGCGCTAGCTTAGCGGCTTTAAAAATTTATAAGGGAGATAGGATAGATAAGGATAAGTTTAGTACTAAGTCGCTTTATTACTTATTTCGTAAAACGGCGATTAACTAAAAAATAAATATTTATTTTAATATTATATAAAGTAAAAATATAAAAAGTAATATTATTAACTTAAACTTAACTATTAATAATAAATAACTTTCTTATTTTCTATTTTATATATAATATTTTTAAGATTATTAAGGAGCTTTATAATAATCTTATTTTTTTCTTAAATTAAAGTTATCTAATCGAATAAAATTAAGTAAAGGTATCTAAACTTTAAAAACTCTCCCTATTTTTTATCGGTTAAGGTAGTCCTTAGCTATATAGCTTTTCTTATTATAAGTAAAATAAATACTATTTTCCTAATAAACTTTCTTCTTATTCTCGCTTAAAGGCTAGCTTTTCTAAGTTATAATTATAGTTTTCTTTTATATAATTAAAATAGTTTTATTAACTTATTAAGATTTCTAAGCGATTTTACGGTAAGTAAACTCTTTTTTCCTATAAAATATAATATTTTTTATATACTTATAAAACTTTTTATATATTATATATAAGTTCTTAGCTTTTATAAAAAAGCTTATATTAAAGTTAGCGGGTAAATAGTTTTAAAGCGTATATTTAATATAAGCTAAGGAGACTTAAGTTTTAGCTATAAAGTAGTTAAACTTTATAAGGAACTCTTAAATTTCTTATTAACTATTTAGGGAGTAGTTTAATTTATAAAGCTAATTTATAGCTTTAATAAACTTATTTAGGTTTTTATAAGCGAACTTTAAATATTATATTATCTTAGCTAGTTCGGAAAAAAAATATTCCTTCGAGTTATACTAAGTTTTTAAAAATTAGCGGGCCTTTCTTTTTAAAATATAAAATAAAATATTTATCTTATCTTACTTATCGCGGAAAATTATTTTATTAAATCTTATCTTATTTTTTAAGTTTATAAGGAAAGTATTAAAATCTTCCTTTTTTCCTAAAAACTTACTTATCTTTTTATAGCGAACTTTTATAAAATTAAAGTAAAAAAAGTTTAGCTATCTTACCGGGGTAATTAGCGTAAAGATATCTTAAGCGGCTTTCTTAGTTAAAATAAACGCCTTTTTACTAATTTTAAACGCTATTAATATTTCTTAGTAGGTTTTTTCTATATTTAAGTTTTAATTTTTCTAAGTTAACTAACTTTAAAATTCCGTAATTTACGCTTATAATTAAGTTATCTTCGCACGCTATTTTTATAATATAATTATATTAATAATATTTTAAGAGAAGGTAGCTATAATTATAATTTAGTTTTTTTCGGAACCTTATTTTACTATAAGGTTAAGCGTCTCTAAGGCGAATCTCCTTAATCGCCTAAAAATCTAATTAGGGGCTTTAAATATATATTTTAAAGTTAGTTATAGTTTAGTTATATATAAGGTCTTTTCTATCTTTTATAGGGGATATAAGAGTAAAATATATATTTCTTAATTACTTATTAGCGAAAAGGGAGCTTAGAATAATATTATAGCTTATAAGTATATTAAGTAAATAATAATATTAGTATTATAAATAAAGATTCTAAGCTAAAAAGAGAAAAAAGAAAAAGAGGAAAAACTCTTATAAGCGGAATCTTAGTAAAATAGATAAGGGTATATACTAGTAAGGATAGGAAAGAGTATAGAAATCTACTTAGAAATCTTAGTAATTTCTAAGTAAGTAAATAGTTATATTTCCTAATAATTTCCCTTAAAGTCTTTTTAGGTAATTTTACGATAAGGATTTTTAAAGTTACGTAAAGTTTTATCGAAAATCCTTAAAAATTACCGTAAAAAATATAGGGAAATTTAGAAGGAAACTTAGCGCGTAATAAGCTAGGCTTAAAAGTTAAAAAAAGCTTTTTACGGCCTTTAACGATCCTCTCTCCTTTAGTATAAATTGCTTATAGCTTAGCTAAAAGATTAAGGTTATAAGACCGTTTCGGAAAACCCTTATATTATAACGAATAGAAAAATTATCGTTTTCTTCTATATTAATAATCTTATAGCTTTATTTAGGAAAGATTAAATAGATAAGTATACGAAGTTTCGAGAGGCTATCGAAAAGGCCTTTTAAATTAAGGATCTTAGGAACCTTTACTAATTCTTAAATATTAAAGTTATTAGAGATAGGGCTAATCGGCGTCTATTTCTAAGCTAGAAATCTTATATTTAAAAAATTATAACGAAATTTAAAAAGCTTCTAGGAAAGAAAACTTAGCCTTAGCTAATAATACTTAAGAAAATCCCTCCTTTTTAAAAGGAGGTAATAGCTAAAAAGATTAAGTAATATTAAGCTATTATTAATAGCTTAATATACGCTATAATTATTACTTAAGCGGATATTACGTTTACTATTAGCTATTTAATATAAGGTTTTATAAATCTCGGCCCTTAATATTTATAATTCGTAATCTATATTATAGAATTCTTTCGTAATATTTAAAACCTCTTAATTAGCTATAATAGTAATAATTCGGCTATTATAGCTATATCTAACGCTTTATTTAGGGATAATTATAACCGAAAAAGTATTAAAAGCTTTATTATCTAAGTTTTTAAAAATATAGTTATTTTTAAATTAGGTAAATAGGATACTATTATAACCTTATCTATAAAAGTAAAGTTCCTAGCTTTTTTTTATATTATTAAGAAAATTAAAGCCTTTAAGAGGCTTTATAAAAAAATATAATTTAAGCTTATATAAGATATTATAGTTTATTATAATAACTTTTAAATAATTAAGCTAATTACGGAGGAGAATTTAAAGCTAAAAATAAAGCTTTTTTATATTAATATATACTTTTACTAATTATATTAAAAAGTTTAGTTAAGCTATATAAAAATTAGCTAAATAGAAACTTCCGATATAATAGCGGATAAACTAACTAAGCTATTTTAAGGGGAGAAATTCCGTATTTTTTAGAGAGAAATTAAGCTTACGAAGCTATATATAAATCTAAGGGATTAGAGGGAAAAAAATACCTCTTAATTAACTCGTTAATTAAGGCCTAGGGGGAAGAAAATACCTTTTATAAGCTTTATTAAAATAGGTAATTATACTTATTTTTCTTAATCTTATATATTAAATCTAAACTTATATATTTATAATTAACCTTATAATTTATAACTTAAAGGTTACCTTAAATTACTATTATTTCCTTTCCTTTTATCTAATCCTTACTAAAATTAAATAGTAACTTTATTTTATTACTTTCTAATCGCTATCGCGATTATTTTCTTATTAGTTAAATAATACCCTTATCTTAAGATTATCTTTTTTATTATTTATTCTAATCGGGGAGATTACCTTAAAATATTATAAACTTTTAATTATAATATCTTCGTTTTTTTTATAAATTTTTCCTTTTTAATTTTTTTAACTTATCTATTAATCTTTTTATTATTAAGGTAATATAGTATACTTATTAAAATATATAAAAAAGATAAAAAATTAATAATACCTAAAAATATTATTAATAAGATTAATTAAGGAAAACCTTTAGCTAGGTAATTTAGCTACTTTACTATAATAAGAGGGCCCTTAATCCCCTTATTATAGCTAAGTAACTAAGCTACCTAACTAAAAGCCTCCCTTATATAATAGTTTCCGAAAATATATACTAAGAAGGTATTAGGAATTAAACCTAGCCTTATCGAGGGCTTAGCTATAAAAATAACCGCTTAACTATTATTTAATATTTTCTAAGCTAAATAAACTAACTTATATACCTTACCGCTAATTAACCCTTAACTTTTTCCTTAATTATCGTATAAAACTTTAATTATACTTTTTAGAAAGTAAGTATTATTTACCTAGCTTAAAAGGCGGTATACTTAGCGCTTATAAAGGTATATTAAAAGGCTAAGATAAGAGTAAGTTAGGCGTATATTTTTATTATCCCTTAAAGTATATAGGTAATATAGTAATAAATTCGTAGCTTAGGAAACGGAATTCCTATTAGGAAAAAGGGCTATATCTAAGGTAATATATAAGCTATAGGAATAAAAGCTTATTTATAAGGGTATTATAGCTAAAGAGGCAGATACGGAAGGTTCTTATTATATATATAAAGATAACGATAATTCCCTCCGTTTAGAGAGGGTAAGTATATTAATTAATGCAATTTGCACGCCTCCTCCTTGTCTGACAAAGATTAGAGCTACTCGTATCCCCGTATCCCCCTCACGTGCCGATATAGGGGGCTCGATCGCTCTGTCAAGGTTCCCCCTTGTGAAGCTGTGTTAGCTCAGCCAATCATCGTCTCGCGCCACTTCGACCCTAAACCGAATCAGCCCTACCCATCCCGAAATCTTTCCCACTTCGACTTCATCAACAACAATAACAAGTCCGAGGAAGCCACCATGGAATCGCCCGACGAGCTTGCCGGCGATGATACTCCACCCCTGAAGCGCCGAAGAACTCTTGGCGATGAAGCGCCGCCATCTGTTATCAACAGAACGAGCCGCCCCTTCATGGCTGGGGCGTCCCGCGCGTTGCCCCTCGCGACCACCGTTCGCAAACGTCCGTCGCCATCGCCGTCGAGCTCCGGCTCGTCTGGCCGCTCACGCCAGTCGCCATCTAGCTCCCGATCGAGCTCGCGCTCTAAATCAGTCCGACGCTCGAGCAGCAGGTCCCCGTCCCGAGACTCGCCGTCCCGCCTGCAGGCTCGTTCCCGCAGCTCCTCGATCCGCTCTCGATCCGACTCGTACTCGACCCAAGGAGACGCGCCGACATCGCCGGTCGACTCGCCCCCAAAGCCTGGCTACAAGCCGCGACTGATACTACGGGGGCACGTCAAGCCAGTTTCGCAGGTCCGCATATCGCCGGATGGCCGCTTCGTCGCCTCTGCCTCTGCCGATGCGACGCTCAAGATCTGGAACGCGGCGACGGGCGCCCACATAGACACGCTCGTCGGCCACATGGCGGGCGTCAACTGTCTCGCCTGGACGCCTGACAGCAAGACCCTCGCCAGTGGCTCGGATGACAAGGCTATCCGGCTGTGGGATCGCATCACGGGCCGGCCCAAGATGAGGTCGCGCAGATCACACTTGTCGGGCGGTGAGATGTCGGCGCTTCGAGGGCATCATAACTATATTCACTGCCTGGCCTTTTCGCCCAAGGGTAATATTCTGGCCAGCGGTTCCTACGACGAGGCTGTGTTCCTATGGGACGTGCGAGCTGGACGGCTCATGCGAAGCCTGCCTGCGCACAGCGACCCTGTCAGCGGTATAGACTTTTGTCGAGACGGGACGCTGGTCGTGAGTTGCTCGACCGATGGCTTGATGTAGGCTGGCCCTGGTGCTGTGCGCTTGCACGGTTTTCGAGAGGCTAACGTAGCTTCAGCCGCGTCTGGGACACATCGACGGGCCAGTGTTTGCGGACCCTCGTTCACGAAGATAATCCGGCGGTGACGAACGTGTGCTTCTCGCCCAACGGACGGTTTGTCCTCGCCTTCAGTCTCGACAACAGCATACGGCTCTGGGACTACGTTACGGGCACGGTAAAGAAAACGTATCAAGGCCACGTAAATGAAAAGTTTGCCATCGGCGGCTGTTTCGCCGTGGTGGACGGAACGGCATTGATTGCTTCGGCCAGCGAGGACGGCGATGTGGTGTTGTGGGACGTGGGAAGCAAGGAGGTGGTCGAGCGAGTTCCTGGCCACGATGGCGTATGCTTCTGGGTGGACGTCCACGGCGAGACGCTGGTGAGCGCGGGTCAGGACAATACGGTGCGACTGCTGCGCCGCGTCGAAGAAGATGTTAAAGAAGGCGACGACGGGGCGGTGGAGGAGAGTCAATTGGCGTTACGATCGCAAGAAGTAAGGGAGGAGGAGGAGGCTGAGGCGGGATGAAGGGCTTTGTTTGTTTAGCAAGTTATCTATAGAGTTAAGATGACGACTGTCCCAAGGGCCACAAGAGAGAGAGAGAAGGGGGGGGGGGGGGGCACGATGAGCTGAGCGGCATGGATTGTCAATGTCAGGATGGGTGACAAATTAAAAGGATGAATCGTAAGATTAAGCTGGAATGCAAGTTGTCCATGACGATCGGCGCCCGCCCGCCAACACGTGCTGGCGCGAAGGATGCAAGTGGTTCCGTCGTGGTGCGCGTAATGTCGCCGTACATGAGGATACTGCACGTAAGATGTTGGATGGTGCTCGCATAGACAGACGGTGTTAGACGCGCATAGCATCGCACGTGAGCATTAACGGACGGACAAAGGATCATTATTTCCGTCTTCACAGACGTGATGAAACAATAGCAGCCCAACCTTGACTAACAAGGGGTTTTATTTTTGTCATCAGTGGGAAAGGAAGAAAAGAAGTACTTTTTGACACATGCATGTTGTAGCTGCGGGCGAAGTTTAATTGTGCCTCAGGTCTCTCTCTCTCTCTCTCTCTCTTTCTCTCTCTCTCTCTCTGTGTGTGTGTGTGTGTGTGTGTGTGTGTCTCCGCCGTCTGGCTGGCTCTATTGCTAACCATCACCACCTATCCGTACTTCTTATGAAGAGAGGTCGAGATGGAGATGGAAAGATGGAAGGGGGGAGTGAAGTGAAACGATGACTCTACGAACCTCTCTCTCAGACAAGATACGGTAGAGAGAGGACGGAAGAGAGAGGAGAGAGAAAACACATCTCCGCCGCCCCCCCCCATCGGCGAATTCCGAAGCGCCAGCTCCCCCCCCCCCCCCCCCCGTTGGCTCGTGCAGGAAATGGTGTGGCTTGGCCCTGTTCCTGATGAGCCAGCCGTGCGGCCCGTGCCTGAGCTGGAGGCTGTGCCATCTTCTGAGACGTCGCCCCAGATATGCGTCTACTTCCCGTCCCGCCTCATTTGCGGGTAAGAATGCAGTACCCCACTATCTGGAATGATCTTCCGAGGCGCCAATTATAGGGCTCTAGCGCCTGTAGGCAGCGCCTGTAGGTAGCACCTGTAGGTAGCGGAGTTCCAGGGCACAACACGCTCGCGCCTCGCAGTTCCTTTAGCCTGTGAACGTGACCGGCCATCTTCTTCGTCCTCTTCTTTTGCGACTCCTCACCAATCATCCCGCCTGGTGTTCCCGTCCGAAAGCCATCGTGGCGACGAAAGAAGCCCAAGATCATCATCGACATCAAGAAGAACAAAAGACCAGCATCGAGGTCCGGGGGAAATAAAAAGCTAATATAGGAGGGCCGTGTTTATATTGCCTTTGTTCTCCCTCCCTTGCTAGGAATGTCCCTCGTCTCAGCGTGAGGCATCCTACAGGCAGGAGGCGTTCGTCTGTCGCCAGAGAGAGAGAGAGAGAGAAGAGAAGAGAAGAGGGACAAGAAAAAAGGGGGCGCAAAAAAACACGCACACAAACACAAACACACACGCACACGCACACAATTTTTTAATCCCCTCCTCTATCCGTCTTCGACTTGGACGACGACTTTTAGAGGACCTTAATAGTTTCTCTACGACCTCTCTCTTCGAATTTCTATGCCTCGATCCATCCGATCAAGGCCTCATGGAGCCCGTTCCTGAGACGGAGCGCATGGAGGAGTTCAAGCCCTCGCTTGTTCCCGCCACGCGTCTCTCCGCTTCTTCTAGCAGCGGCTTTGACTTCGACACCATCTCCGCTGGCAAGCCCCCGCCTCAGCGACGCAGCACCGACCCCAGTCCTTCGACGTTACCCTTTCGTCCGCGCACCGCATCGCCGCTGGCCGTCTCGCACTCGAACTCGCGCTTCTATGCTCTGCCCATGTCCCGCGCCCAGAGCATGCCGGGCCTCGGTGCTTCGGGACGTGGCTTGTGTTCCCCTCAGCTGCGGCCTGCCAGTCCCTCGGGTTCGCCTAATCGCGTGCGCCCTCTTCGAAGGCCCGTCGACGACGTTTTCCCCCTCTCTTCGCCTGTTCGGGCCTCTGTTCTCGATTCGGAGCCGAGGAGCGCTTCTCCAGGTGCCGTGAATCGTCGTCATCGCCCGTCGTCTCCACTCCACGGCGCAGCCGTCCCTAGCTCCGGAGCTGGTATCCCCGGATCGCCTTCGCTGTCGACGCTACCGTCGACTCCCACCTCCGGCTTTCCCCTGCGCTCTTACGACGCCATGTCCGCGTCATACAACAGCGGCTACATGTCTTCGGTGCCGTCGACCCCGACATCGGCCCGTTCGCGTAGTCCCAGCATCTCGAGCCTCGAGACGATCCCCGACTCCCCCGACGCCGAGGAGGCCGCCGTCGAGGCAGAGAGACTGGCGCGCCTCAAGGCCGACGCCGACGCCGTCGACGGCAAGGCACGCGGCGCCGCCGACGTCCCCGCCCGCGGCCGCACCATGAGCTTCGGTCCCCGGGACAAGCGCAAACGCTGGAGTGTCTGCGGGGCTGAGCGTCGAGGCGATCTTGATCTGGAGACCATCTGGGAAGATTAAACGAGCTCTTCAATAGGCGTTTGCATCTTCATTTCGCTTGGCACCCACTGTTCGACATGAAGGGGTCAAACAAGATATTGCAACCAAGGAGAAACACATTCCCCCCCCCCCCCCCCCCCCCCCCCCCCCCCCACCCCCACCCACCTATATCCCATTATCTTCTGAACCACACATCCCCTAACAACGAC